>BQNB010000298.1:139086-174906 GCA_026074375.1 Tanacetum coccineum
TCAAAGTTTGTTCTAGATGCAGCACATGGTGTTCCATATCTTGGCTGTAAATTAAGATGTCATCAAAGAAAACCAATATAAAACGACGCAAAAATGGACGAAAAAGATCATTCATTACCGCTTGAAAGGTCAAGGGTGCATTAGTAAGCCCGAAGGGCATAACTTAAAATTCGTAATGCCCAGAATAAGTGTGAAATGCAGTTTTCGGGATGTCCTGGTCAGCCACTCTGATCTGGTAGTATCCCGACCTTAAGTCAAGCTTAGAAAAAACAGTAGCCCAATATAATTCGTCCAATAATTCATCAATATTGGGAATGGGGTATTTATCAGCCACGGTGATCTTGTTAAGGGCTCGGTAGTCCACACACATGCGCCACGAGTTGTCCTTCTTCTTTACTAATAAAACGGGGCTGGAAAATGGGCTATTACTCGGCTGTATAAACCCGGTAGCTAAGAGTTGTTCGACTTGCTTTTCTATTTCGGTATTTTGGGAGTGTGGGTAGCGGTAAGGACGGATATTAGGTGGGGTTGCATTTGGTATCAAAGGGATGAAGTGATCTTGACAACGGTTAGGGGGTGGGGCTTGTGGTTCGTCAAAAATGGGGAAATAATAAGAAATAATAGGCTGTAATGGAGACGGTATTTAGGGTGTGAGTTCAGGTTCAATGGCTAAATGTTGAAAACTGGATGATTTTTGGGGACCAGATTGCACTCCTTGCAATTTGTATCGTTTCTCGTCTATTGTAAAAATCATGAACTAACCATTGTATCCCTAACACCAAATCTGCTCCGCCAAGAGAAAAAGGGTGGAAATCCTGAATGGTCTTAAGATCGTTTACTTGTAGGGAAATATCCTTACAAATTTGACCACATCGAATTACATCACCATTACCGATTTGTACCCCAAATGGTGCTACCAATTCGGTGGCAAGTTTCAACTCACTGACCAAAATATCTGAAATAAAATTATGTGTCGATCCTCCATCGACCAAAATTAAAACCTTTGTGGAGTTGAGCTTACCCTGAATTTTCATGGTAGTAGGATGCGGCTTCCCGAGAATTACGTGTAGACTGATTCCAGCAGTTTCGTCAGGGTCAATGATAGGAACTCAAAAACAGAACAAGTAATTTAATTGAACGAAATTTCTAAGCCCAATTCGAGAGGGTCAAGGTCTCCAATACAAAAGAACAATGTTTGAAATTTACTGCTTAAAAAATAAAAGAAACATAGCCTGCTACTAATAACATCTATTGCTGATAACTGCTCCTGAAAACTAAGTGTAAACTGCCCCCCACCACTCCACAATTTCATTCTTTTCCTGACCCAGTGGATCCAACCAAATCCCAAAAATAGCATTTAATTGATCCAGCTCATTTAAGTCCGGGTCATATGTTTGGACCCGTTTCCGTTTCTTGGTATACACCTGTAGCCAGTTGTATCATTACTTCCCTCCCAGTAAAACGACTTGTCCTCAAGGCGAAAGTTAGGAAATTGTTCCTTTAGCGAATCATAAGATTCCCATGTAGCCTCTTCGACTGGTCGGTTAGACCAAGAAATCAGCAGTTCTAGAACAAGGTTACCTGCTTTAGAAACCCATCTGTGTAAAATAGCAGAATCATGTTGTAGATTAGCTTCCCAATCTTTAGTAACCGGTAAAGGATTAATTGCAGTATCATCAAAGGAGCCGTGAGGTGGCTTAAGCATCGAAACATGGAAAACAAGGTGAATTCTTGCATCAGAGGGCAATTGCAACTCATAGGCAACCGGACCTACTACGCGTTTAACACGATATGGTCAAAAAAATCACGGTGAGAGCTTTTCATAGCGATGTTTGGCTAAGCTTCGTTGGCGATATGGCTGAATTTTTAGAAAAACGTAATCGCCTACTTGAAATGACAGCTCCCTTCGCTGCGAATTAGCTTGATTCCTCATACGGTCTTGGGCCCTGCTGAGATTGAGACGAATCAGCTTTATCATGTCATCACGAGTGATTAACTGTTGTTCCAATTCATTATTTTTTGTTTCTCCCGAGACATAAGGAAAAAAAGGTGGAGGTTCCCTGCCATAAACCACAGAAAATGGGGTGGTGCCCGTGGAAGTATGATACCTAGTGTTGTAGGAGAATTCAGCCTAGGGTAAATAGGAACTCCACTTCGTGCGTTGTTCAGCAGCAAAGCATCGTAAATAGGCTTCCAAACAACGGTTTAGCACTTCGTTTTCTGATGAGGTGTCATTCTATACACTTTTTCGGGGTCATTTTACCCCCAAAATCGTGCATTTCTGCCCAAAATAGGTACTTAATCGTTCCTTTTTAGGTATTTTGCATTTGGATAGCATTTAGATGATTTGCACGTGACTTGGGCTCATTTGGAGACGAAACTGACGAGACTACGGACCAACACCAAGATTCTTGAAGATCTCTCTTTACAGACGCTAGAGACGGCGTCAGAAGCTATACACGACGCCGTCGCAGCTCATCAAGCGACGACGTCACAAAAATTACCATGACACCAAGCGACAGCCCGCGCCGGAGCCATCTCAAAAGCGAATCTAAGAAGATTCTTTTCACGACGGCGTCAGAAAGCTAGGATAAAGGCGATGGCGGACGGCCGAGTGAATGAGTCGGGATGCGCGATTTTATCTTTGTGCTTATATTTATTACAAACTTGAATTTAGGTTTATTTTAGTGTGCAACTTTATAAATAACAGTCTTATGGTACAAACCTCTAACTCGTTCGTCAATCTGATAGTCTGGACCAGATTTTAGGGCTTATAAACCTTATTGTTATCATTCAATTACATGTTTTAATCAAGTAAGATTCCATTAATCATTCAATATGTCCCTATGTGTTCTGTGATTTTATCTTTCTTTCTTTATTCATAAATCATGTTAGAGGGCTAAAACCCTCCATTGTATTTACTTATGAATTGCGTTACTTCTCTCTCTTAACTTTGTACCTTAGATGTTGCTTCTTGTATTGGATGTGCCCGTTAGGCTTTAGAAAACCAGCTCTTGTCTGTATTGCTGTTGAAAATGTCTAGGCACACATGATTGTGCGCACATAAGAAAGGAGTACAGACGGTAACAGTCTTCATTAATACCTTACCCTTATTCTGGTTGATCCCTCTTAGGTTATTTCACATGCATTTAATAGGAATCCTAGGGGCCTGGTAATAGTTAATCATACGACCTTTAGAGCAGTAGCGTTGCCCTGGGATGCTTCTCTGGGAGCTTATTGCGTAGGTGGCGTTTTCGTGTAATTTGTCCATACTTTAGGAAATACCTACACAGACCATCACAAGGGTGACAAGGCAGCAGATTTAGGAGAAGCAATCTGAGGAGTAGTGCATGATTAGGTGAATACAGCTTTCCCTATCATAAAGTTTCCACCAGCAGTTTAGATTTATAATTAGTTTAATTATTAGTTAATTAAACCAACCTCTCAAACCATTGATTTTACTTGCTTCCTATAAAATATAAACATACAAAAATAATCTTCCTTCAACCCTTAGAATTTAGTTAGATTATGGTTAGACCTTCCCATCCTATTCTCTGAGCGGAACGATAAGCAACCCCGAGTCTTGCCTATACTACACTACAACGATTAGGTGCACTGCCTAGGAAGTTGTAAAACTTCTCGCGAGAGAGTCTCTACGACACCCGCATCAAGTTTTTGGCGCCATCTCCTAGGGAATAGTTAGGTTCTAATCATAGTTTAGCTTAGTTCTACTTGCTTGAATCCTTTCAAGTAAGAATTTAATTTTCGCATATTAGCTTTCTTGTAGTCTATCTTTTCTTTGTGTTATCTGTTTCGTAACTCATTCTTGTCAACCACCATGGGAGACGAGAATGCCCGCAGGGAACAATGTGGTACCTCTTCAATCCGACACCATCCGGTTGGTGCAAAACGGATGCTCATTCCATGGACTACGGTCTGAGGATCCAAACCAACACCTCAAGGATTTTCTTAAACTAGTAGACTCTCTTGACCTTGAAGGTGAGAACAGGGAAAGAACGCGCCTGCGTTTATTTCAATTTTCCCTACGCGATCAAGCTAGCAACTGGCTTGAACGTCTTCCAGCAGGATCCATCTCCACATGGGAGGATCTTACTACCTGATTCCTTGCTTAATTCTTTCCACCGGGAAGGATAGCAAAACTCCGCAATGATATCCTGATGTTCCAACAACATCATGGAGAATCACTATCCGAAGCATGGACTCGTTTCAAGGACTTACTCCAAAAAGTCCCTCATCATAACATCGATCTTTGGCTTCAAGTCCAAATCTTTTATGATAATGTCAACCCCATCACAAGACGAACCATTGACCAATCGGCCGGTGGTAAGCTTCGTGACCTCAACCCCGAAGAATCCTGGGCAATACTAGAGGACCTCGCCCTCTATGACAACGAAAGTTGAAATGACCCAAGGGATTTCGCAAAATCGGTCAAGGCAATCGTACTGCCTCAAGATGTCCCGAGTACATCCGACCATCGTCTAATCGAGCTCGAAACTCAAGTCCAACATTTGATGGAAGCTCATCTTGCTCTGACAAAACCTACCCAAGTGAACAAAATCACTACCTCGTGTGAAATCTGTAGTGGTCCACATGACACTTAAATTTGCATGGAAAACCCTGAACAAGCCGTTGACTATGCATCCACGCGTACCGACGAAGCGGGAGGTAAGTGGTATACCTTTAAGCCCGAGCAAAACCATCTTGGCGACACATACAATCCATCATGGAAAAATCACCCAAACCTTAGGTGGAGACAACCCCAAAATTCTCAAAACAATTTCTCAAACCCACCTAATCGGTTCTAACCCAACGAATCGATCCCGAACCGTCCCTCCTACAACCGTCCTCAAAATTTTAATAATCAATCAAATATAAAAGGACTGGTTTCCGAATTCATGGCATCTCAGGACGCTAGACTGTCAAGGTTTGAAGCCGATTTCAAACGACAACAAAGTGAGATGACCAGCAAAATCGACACCGTGCTGAAAGCCATCACCAACCAAATAGCAGGCACACTACCTAGCAACATGGTTAAGAACCCGAAGCTGGAGACTTATCTAATTTCGTTGGCTCGTTCTTACCCAACAATAGACCCACAGTGCTCAACACAAATCCATAGCTCAATCAATACCGTCTCTCAAACAAAACCACCACCACCCGAAGAACCCGATCTACCCTTGATGAGGAATTTAACGACCTACATCTTAACCTACCAGTTATATAAGTCCTAGCTCACGCGCCAATCTATAACGCCATTTTAGATAAATACGTTGAGAACTTAGAGCTAGGCAGAAACGGATTAGCTTTTGTTCGAGGAGAAGTACATGCAAAAATGGGAGACCCCGGACTATTCACTTTACCTTGTAGATTAGGGGACTCACAGCCTTACGACGCCCTAGCTGATCTAGGATCATGCGTAAACATAATCCCACTCTACTTCTTCAAAAAGCTTAACATCGGACTATTAGAGGAGACTGATCACATCTTCGGTTTGGCTGATGGAACCAAATCCTACCCCATTGGGATTGTTAGAGACGTAGAAGTCCACATAGAAAAGCTGAAACTACTTAATGACTTCTACGTTCTCGACATAAAAAAGGACCCCGAGACCCCTTTGCTCGTAGGAAGAGGATTCTTAGCTACCGTCAATGCAATGATAGATTGTAGGATGGCTAAAATTGCGGTAGGAGAAGGAATCACTAGATCAATATTCGGAGTTAAAGGAGTAGACTTAGGTGAGGAAGAAGCTCCCTACTGGACCACACTTGGAAAAATGGAATCCTATAAACCCCGGCCTAGCTCGGAAGGAATAGGCGCAAAACCCCCTTACTATGCCAGAAAGGACTTCCTAGACTGCCACTTACCCGGAGAATGGGAAATTTCTAGAGACGCTGAACTCAATCCCTTTAAGGACACCTTAGTATTTAGGAGAATGGTAGAATTTCTAGGAGCCATACCCATTAACCTTAAATGTAACATGTGGGAATCAGAAGATTTAATTGAAAACAAGATTGACTGGAACAAACCACCTAAAAATGGAGACGGGGCATGGCATGTAAAAATTAGAATAATTGACCCCGACGGAGAAGAATTCACCAAAACCCTTCAATCAATCCCTACCACTAGGAAACTCTCCGAGAAAGAAAACCCAAAGGAAATCATCAACTTGGATCACTTTTACAGCACGTAGGAAATGTGTGACTTCGAGTCTAGCTACAAGACTCGTTAATAAAGAAAAGCGCTTCTTGGGAGGCAACCCAATTTATTTCCCGCATATTAGTTGTGTCTTGTGTGTCATGTATGTTTGTTCGAGTCATATGATTGAATTGTGAAATATCAGACCTTATGCGGCCATTTATACAGGAACTAACTTATGAATCAAGTGCAGGAAATTTTTCATTAAGAACAAAGAAATTCGTTTTCACAGACGGTGGAGACGGCGTCACGATCCCAACGCGATGCCGTCACCACGACACATGCGACGGGGTCACACATAACCCCGACGACGTCAAACGCTCAGGTTCAGAAAACTTTATAAATTTTAATTATTTTTGAAAATAAAACTTGCATAACATTTAATACAAGCATTATCCTATATAAGCCTGCAAAAGTCTGAGTATTTAACAATTCTTTCATCCTGTCTATCGAGTCTAACCTAAATCTCATTTTGTATATAGGTAAATCGCACATTTTATGCTTGGTATAGTTGTCTTTGTCTTTGATTACAGGTTATATTTGATGAGAAGAAGCTTGGAAATTCTTAAGAAGTTTCATTGGACGATTCTTGGAGGATGATTTAACCAGTTATCATTTGTTTCTTCTCCATCATTGAGCAAACCAGGGGAGTACTAGTTTCTTTTCCCTTGTTTTCTTTCCCCTTTATCTGTTTTACGGGTACCTATAGAGAACATTGGGAACAATGTTTAACTTAAGTGTAGGGGGAAAATAAGCCTTAGAAACTATTTCTCCATTTCTCATTTGCTTTGTCCTTAAAAAGATGGGTAATATATCGAAACATAGCATAAAAAGGGTAATTTTTACCAAAATTTAAAATGTTTTATTACACATACTGACGAAAACCGAGTATTATTAGCATCCCATGGATAGGAATTTATATGACTAGCACAAAACCCCAAAATTACACCCCAAAATGTGAGGTTCCCCCATAGATCTTTAGGAATTCGGGTACCTATCATCGGTAGCCCAAGATGATTTTTATCTTTACCCGGTTTGAGTTAAGGAGTGAGCAGTCACGTGTATCTATTCCGCGGATACGGAAGTGTACATGTGGTCTTTGTCGCCTTTTATGGAATGTCTGGTGTTAGTAAAATTCATATGAGTGTACCGGTAGTATATTAAATTCTAGAACTTGTTTTAGTGATGCATCCCGAGACCGCATAGTAAGTATTAGGATTTGCTTGATAAGAGGCATTAGGATTAACCCATGTTTTACACCTGTATTTGTTATGATGGCCACCTCGACCATATAACTATCCCACACCCTTTCCATGTGATTGTGTTGTCGTTGTGGTGTATAATTTATTGATTCAAGTTTTAAATTTATATTTTGCCGACTTAACCAAAAACAACTCTTTAACAGGCAGTGTACCCGGTCAGTAATAGTTTCGTGGTAAGTAGGGTGTCGATCACTGAGAGTGAGGTTAAGTCTATCAATTTACTTAATATCTTGGTTGTCTAATCTATGTTAGTTCTATTCTAATCTAATCCTATGTTAAACCTATGTCAGTCTAAATCCTAAATCTAATAAAAAGGGGGTTTTCAGCCTGAGAGACTAGTACAGTTTTGGTGGTGACTACAATCAATCCTAAATATTGTTACTGGTATGTGTTTAATTACACATACCTTTTACCTTTAAAAAAACAAGTTAAAATAACCAAAAACGGACTTAAAATGCCAAATATATGCTTGTTTTGCTAATTATGTTGTGCAGGAACGGATATCTAAGAAAAGGAAAAAAAACGAAGCCAAAACGACAAAACCGGACACGGAATGGAAAAGCGTGGAAAAGACAAAGTCAAGACAAAGCCCAGGTCTGAAAAAGTCAACCAAAGTCAACCCCGACAAATCCAAAGTCAAAAAGTAAAGAAAAATAAGTTTAGGGGCCAAAACTGCCAAGTCCCTAACTTATTTAATGAAGGATATAAAGAAGATGCTTGTGAGGGATTAAAACTGCCAACTCGCTAAAGTATAAACCACAAGGGGTGTTTCTGCCAATGGCAAGAACTTATAACTCACAAGGACCATGGATGCAATAACATATATAACCTTCGGGGGTGTTTTCTGTCAAATCCCTAAACATTTACAAACACAAGGACGAAAATTGCAAGAAGCAATATAACCATGAGGGACCAATTGTGACAAACCCCCAAACCCTCACCCCCGTTTTAAATTACTGTACATCTTCCACAAGGTATCGGGAACCCTAAATACTAAAAATTAAGAAAATAAATGCTAAATTAAATTAAAAATCAAAATTAAATTCTAATTAACTTAACTTGAAAAATAAAGAAAACTAGAACAAAAACGGAGGTCGTTTGAATGTAAAACGAAAAGAAACGGTAAAACGCACCCGGTAAAACGGGTCTAAGACTGAAATTTAAGAAAAATAAAGCTTACACTAAATTTTATATTTTTCCTAGACACTAAATGACAAAAGAAAATTTTACAAAAAAGAAAAATATTTTTTTATTAATTTTTGGATTTTTTATGAATTTTTAAAGATTAAAAACTAATTAAAACTAAGAAAATAGAAAAAGACAAAAAATAAAAGTTATAAAAATTCTGAAAAAATAAAATAAAATAAAGAAAAAGTTAACAAATCTAAAAATATAAAAATGCCCAAAAGTTACTGTTTATAATTAGAGTAATTAAACTAATTAATTTTTAACCTAATTTAATTATTTAAATTAAATAAACTAACTGTGGTTATAACTAAAGGACTAACAGTGAAAGGACACAAGGACAAACGGGGAAACAAGGCAGTTAACACTAGGGACTAACAAAGCCAACTATAATAAAGTAAATTACACAAATGGTCCCTGAGTTGGACCCCGATTACAAGGTGGGTCCAAGTTGCTTATTAGCAAAAAGCCAAAGAAGCAAACTTGTTCAGGGGCTTAAGGGGAGCATTTTTCATAAAAGCACATAATCTCAAGCTCAAAGAATAAGCCAGAAATGTGAGCCTTTTGGCTGCAAAAGCTAAATAAGCTTTTTAGCTTATTTTTCTTTCTTTTTGGGGTTTAAGCCAACAAATAAGCTAGAAAACTATGGGGGACAGATAAATGGGGATAGGGGAGTCCTAAAATAAGCTAAGTTATCTAGAATAAGCCCTAAATAAGCTAGAAATGAAATAAGCTTATGAGACAGTTTTTAGAAAGAAAACAGAAACAGTGCTACTTTAAAAGGCTAAATAAGCAAAGCAAAGGAAGGAGATAAGCTACAAGATTACAGGGACTTAAAGGGCTACCTATAAGCTATAAATAAAAGCAAAAAACTAGGCTTTAAATACAAAATAAGCTAGAAAAGAGGGGGCTTAATATGGTGCTCAGCACCAGGGGAAATTATGGCAGTGGCTAGGGGCTTTTTTGGGGCTTATGCAAATAAGCTCTTATGAGCTTTTTACCTAAAGTAAATCACAAACAGATAACAAGGGGTGGTAAAAGAGCTTATTTCCAAAATTTGAGAGCTTAGGAAACAATATAAGCTGCTGAACAATGGGCTTAAAATTGGCTACTTTCAAAAAATGTACACACATTCATATTGACTCATACTTGGTCAAGTTTAAAAGACAGCACAAAGGGTGTTTGTAAAAAATGACTAGAACAACCAAATAAGCACAATCCAAATGTGCCTTAAGCTGCTTATGCAGCTTGAGCACTTAAGCTCACTTTTGCTTATTGGAAAATTGACAGAAACCAAAAAGGGACATAAAAAACTTATTGAAGGGGCGCGCCCGTCGCGCGTGCGAGGAGGTAAGGTAAAATGGCTTGCGCGAGAGCGCGTGCCTGCACATCTCGAGCGCCGAAGTTGTGCCGAGTGCGATGCGTGCGAGAGTGACCCATAACTAAACCCAAAACATGACCCCATTTTAAAAACACTAAACCAAACACAACACCGCCATTATTTTATAAAAAAGGCATTTTAACTGGTTTTTTTTGAGGTGAAATTAAAGGCTGAGAAGGTGTTTATAAGGAATCTTAAGTGACGATTAAAAAACACATCTTAAACAAGTTTAAACAAATTACAAAGGCTAAAATAAGACTTTAAACTTTTGAAAATGGCTATATCACAAAAAAATTCTTAACTTGTATTAAGGCTGGAAATATTACAATATAAACTTGAAAATAAGCTGAATACACTTAAATGTTTAAAAGAAAAAGACTTGGAATTACAATTAAGCTAAAACATAAAAAAAGGTAAGGGTGTTTGACTTCGGCTTGGTCTTGGCTCTTTTATACTGGTCCAAAAGACTTGGGACGAGTTTGTTGTGAGAGTAGGAAGCCTCACACTTAATCCTAGCCCTTGGTTTGCCCTGTACACCATCTCACCATTAAAGGGGGCTTCGGGGTTGAGTGTTTGTGCCAGGGAGAGAGTTATAGGGGCAGGGTAAGGTGGGAAATATGGGTTGAGGGGTGAGCTTGCAAGGTACTTGGAGAGTGGTATAGCACAGAAAACGTGGGGAAAGGCTGTATGTTTTTGCGGGTACGTGGGGGGGGTAGCAGGATTAAAATAGAGGAGATTGGGGAAGAGGCAAGAATGCCCCCCCAACTCTCTCTCTCTTTTCAATTCTTTTTCAGCCTTTTTTAGTTATAACAAAGTTTGGAAAGTGGCACAAATGGCCCCTCTGTTTTATGAAAAGAAAACAAAGAAGGTTTAGGGGAATTGCAAAACTGGTCCCTGCGTTTTATAACTAAAAGGATTTTTGGAAAATTGCAATTTCAGCCCTTGTGAGGTTCTCTCTCTATTTTCTATTTTTCTTTATAAAAAACCAAAACTTTCAAACTTGGCATTTTTGGCCCCTTTTCTTTATTTTTTTTTTCATTTTTAATTATAAAACAAGTTTTTAAAATTTACATTTTTGGTCATTGAGTTTTATAAAAAAAGATGTTTTGGGCTATTGGGCTTGTATTGGGCCCAATTGAGTGTGTCTGGGCCCAATAGAGGTTTGGCTTATTTATTGGCTTTTTTAAGGCCCAATAAGGACAGGGTTGGTTATTGGGCTTTTGCCAAGCCCAATAAGGTTATAAGTGGTTTTGTGTGTACAATGGCTGAGATTTGGCATTGTAAACTGGGCTAGGATGGGCCTTCACAGTCTTCAGCAGTCTTTGTCAATTGCACACAAATGGCTGTTTAATTGATTGAGGGCCCATCTGGTCTTCCATCTTCATCATTATATCTGTGGGCTTTCCCGACCCATCAATGGGATAAGATTGGCATTCAATAGTATTCTTCAGTCCGGCTCCGTTTGACTGCTAGATTATATCTTTCATATTGAACTCTGACTTTGGCATTTTTGGACTTTGGCCTTGATTTTGCACAGTCTTTTCCATTCCATGCTCAGTTTTGTCATTTTGGCTTGGTTTTCTGTCTTTTTGATGATATCCACTTCCTGCACAATACAAATGCAAAACAAACATATATTTGGCAGTTTTTGTCTGTTTTTGGTCATTTAAGCTCGTTTTTAGAGGTAAAAGATTATGTTTTAAGCACATTATCAAATCCCCCAAACTAAAGGTATTGTTGTCCTCAACACAATGTTATGAAGTAAACAGTCAGCCCCGTTTGTCCACCATTTTTCTGAATTTACACTAAAACTATAACTAATATTATTTGTTTTGGATTTACTCATTTTTTAACAAGTTGTGACTTTCTTTATTTAATAATACTTTGGGATCAATAGAATGAGAAGCCCCGCAGAGTGATCTACGGATGTCCCTACGGATAATTTCATCGTCCTCCGCGCTTTTTCACAAGTCCCAAGCTAAGCAAATTTAACATAGAACATTGTCGATATACTTTAGATTTACGCCACCTCATACTTATAGACTTGTGAATTTTCAACATCTCCCCTCCCAACATGGAAATAACGATTGAATTGTGCACTCATTTAATTTAACCATAGATCAACTTATTTTCATAGTCAAATTCAAAATTAAATCATGACTCAAAGCAACAACTTATGAAGACTCGTAACATGATTTCGGATTTAAACGTTAGGAACATTTTGCCAACATATTCAACATCATAATCATAAGATCTTAAATCTTAGGAATGCTGCTTAGTTTGAACCCCTACCTCGTGGTTAACGGAGTAGGATATCACGACCAACGACCGGTGTTTCTTAGTTTGGAAACCCACCCCGTTGCTAGCGTAGTGGGAAATCACATCAACACCTTATTCCTAATATGGCTAAGGATTAGTGTCTTAGTTGAACCTCACCTAGACCATTTCTTCCAAGTGAGATATCACACACCACCAAATCCTAGAAGCAAAGACGTCTTAGTTTGACCCGCCACCCTCCGTGGTTTAACGCGTGGGATATCACGACACTCTTTTACTTGCTCATAATATCACTGTATACTTCATTGGCAAAATTTCAATAATTCATAAGGGCATTTTTGCATTCGCGCGATTTCATTCATGCTTCTTTGGCATTTATCTTTTAAACCACTACAAAATCTGTTTTGAAAACATAAGTTACAAATTTGAAGCTTTTTTTCTGAAAAGCAATCGATTGACTTAGTGAATTAAATTGAGTACGTATGATTAGGCGGATTAGACATTCACAGTTAGGGAGAGAAAACCACCAGTAACTCGTATAAGTTTTTTAGAAAGAACAGAAATCTTGCCTTGGCACATAAACTTAATATTTAACCTCTATCATTTCTCTGTTATCTTCACCTTATTAAACAAAAAAATTTTTTTCAAAGCAATAGAATTTCGTGAAAGCTGGCCTAAAGGAACTAGCCTAGACTCAACACGCCCGGATCAGCGTCTAAAATTATTCTTAATCTATACTCACTCTCACACATGCGATTAAGCAAAACTGCGACAAATACTTATTATATTTTTGAAAAATTTTTAATTTTTTCATTTTTTTGGTATTTTGGTGGTAAAAACGGGTTCACGTGGTAACAATGCTGCAGGAAACAATCAAAAACAATCAAATCGAAGATACCCCCCCAAACTAGAACTAAACATCGTCCTCGATGTTTTGAAGGGCACTACATTAATCCTAAGGCCGTTTATGAGGTATGCCAAAAAGATAAAAACGTTATCGATATGATTAGGATATCGGATTCCCAATTGAAGCTAGAGGATGTGAAACTCATGATGAACGACAAAACTGAGAGTCTTCACAATCCGGGCAATCCTGGACAATAAACAACAACAACAACATGGAAACACGGGTAATGGAAAAGATAAGCTATCTTACACAACAACACTTTATTACAACTACGGATAAGCATGGGGTGCCTCCCACGAAGCGCTTGTTTGACAGTTGTCCGCGATGCGTGACCCATCACAAGATTTTATTGATAGCCTTGGGAAAGTTTGGAGATCTGGAACTACCAAGTGTGGTACGTTCCCTCCAAAGTAGTGCTTGACGCGATGACCATTCACTTTGAAATTTGGCCCGTTGGCTTGAGAAAGCTCAACAGTGCCGTACGGAAATACTTTAGTGATGGTGAAGCGTGTGGCCCAATTGCGGCCACGGGCAGAAGAGGGGGAGGGTAGAGAATGCCGGAGGGCCGAGAAAAACGTAAATCTGAATTAAAGAGGAGGACTCGATCACACGATGTGAAAACACGGTTTTGATCTTAGAGTCATGGAGCCCCACTTTGTTTTTGGCCTTATAGATCTAAGAGTTCTCATAGGCATGAATCATCGAAGTTCATTAAGTTTCATTGAAGTTTGAACTTTCCGTGATCACCCGTAATTACAGGATCGAAAGTTTGCTTGCTTTAAGGCCCATATGCTTTGTGCTCAAGCACGATCGGATGATGGCATGCCTTTCCAAAACACAAGCTTGTAAGGAGTACACCCGATGGGTGTTTTGAAGCTGTGCGGAGGCCATATGCATCATCTATTTGTCCGACCGAGATGCACGAGTTTTCAACCTATGGTCCTTTCAAGGATTCTTTTCAAACCACGATTTGATACTTCCACTTGCCCACTTGTTTGTGGGTGATAAGCGGTGGAGAGACGGTGAGTAACTCCATATTTCTGCATGACCTTTGCAAACTGGTCATTAAATTTCATAATTCAATAATGAAAAATAAGATGGTGTACAAAGGGAATAATGTTGTAGGAGCCTTAATGAATGTGCCTATCTTTGTTGGAACTTTTTCTGTTATAACTGATTTTGCAGTTTTGGAAGATATGGATGCTTATCGTGATGAAGGAATGAGCGATGTTATTTTTAGTGAACCGTTCGTAAGAGATGTAGGAATTAAAACAAGATGGTTCCATGGGATGATTACCATTTACAATGGTAACAATGAAGTAACTTACCAAATGGTGTGATCACATCCGAGGTTTAAAAACCATACCAATGAGCAATGCAACAAAATCCCACCATTACTAATGGTAAGTGAGAAAGATAAAAGGAGTGGAATCTCGCATGTGATGTGTTTTAAAAGCTTTAAATTTATAAGACTGAAAATACCAGTTAATTATAAGGAAACACACGGGTAAAAGTATAACCCACGTATGTAGTATAATCTTTTTAGGTAAGACCAGGTCGTTCCACAGGGATTAGAGTAGTGTTCAAATAATCAGAAAGAAAATAGACTTTAACAATTTCGAAAATAACTTTAGTTTTATCAATGGTAAAAAGTATGACTACTCGGATAGTTGAGAATAATTTATAAGTGTTGGAAATGATTTGACCATGAGAATGGGACATTAATTTATAAAGGCGATTTCTCGTCAGAAAAAGTTTTCACAAATCAACTTTGTTTAACTTAAGACTTATATTTAGTTAACTAGTCCAAATATGTCACTCAAATAATCCAGTTACTATTATATCAAAGCTTATTTTATTTATTAATTTACAAAAGTGGATTTCTCAGCACAGACGTTAAAGACCATAAATAAATCTTTAAAACCACATAGATCATACCGGGTCTTTCGACCTATACCGATATGATTATATAATCAAATTTGATAAGCAAAAGTAGATAAGATAAGACATAACATAGTTGCAACACAAGCTTAAGATTAAAGCAATCAAGATCATACCAAATACTTATTCATTATCGTAACTTCACCGAGTAGTCATGAGAGATTTAGCCTCTCATGGCTATGGAGTTCATAAAAAAAGTATACTTTACATAAACTTGCATAATTCCAACAACTAAGTAAGAAAACTTCTTCATTCTTGATCGTTAGATCTTTTTCTTCAAAGGAGGAGGCGTTTCTTGGTTTGTGTGCGTGAAGAATGGATTGTGATGGGATGAGAGGAATGCTTATGGGATGAATTTGATGAGAATATTCGTCTCTATTTATAGGCAAATTTGGGTGCCAAGTGTGGCGCACTTGTGAAAAAGTGTGGCGAACTTGGTGAGTTAATGCGATAACATTTAATGACTTTGACTGGAAGTGTAGCGCACTTGTAAATAAGTGCGGCGGTTTTGTAGAGTTAATGCAGGAGCATTTAATGGACTTTAATTCTTCAATCTTTGGGAAAATATGCGGCGAACAATGTTGTAAGTGCGGTGCACTTTGGGCTTCAGAGGAAAGTGCGGTGAACTTCTTGAAATTTTAAATAGAAATCTTTCTTTTCTTGTATTCGCCTTCCAAAGTGTATGGATTCTTGAGCTTGGGTTTATAGAGTCTTCAAGTGAACCTATAAGCAATTTAAGCTTAATTAAGTACCAAAAGTTCACGAGAAATGATAAAATATATATAAATAATGCCATAGAAACATGTATAATTTGGGCGTTATCAATGATACGTGTTGTCGTTGTGGTGTATAATTTAATGATTCAAGTTTTAAATTTATATTTTGCCGACTTAACCAAAATCAACACTTTAACGGGCAGTGTACCCGGTCAGTAATAGTTTCGTGGTAAGTAGGGTGTCGATCACTGAGAGCGAGGTTAAATCTATCAATTTATTTAATATCTTGGTTGCCTAATCTATCTTAGTTCTATTCTAATATAATCCTATGTTAAACCTATGTCAGTCTAAATCCTAAATATAATAAAAAGGGGTTTTTAGCCTGAGAGACTGGCATGGTTTTGGTGGTGACTACAATCAATCCTAAATACTGTTACCCACACAAGCTAATTAACAGAAGATAAAAGAGCGATCGAACCTAATATAAAAAAATTGTATTAACCATTATTAATCTGATAAGAACATTGGTATGTTTATTAGTGCAATGATTTCTTCTTTCGAGGTTGGTATATCATTCTTAAGACTTAGGCGTTACTTCTTTCTAAGACCTAGACACTATAATTCTGTCACAATTAAAGCATCCGCATAAAGCATCCTTATTTGCTGATTATAATCTATCTTATGGATCAAAGCAATGGTGATCTTGTTAAACCCTAGCTCATAGAGACTTTACCCACTTACCATTTAATGACAATTTATACACTAGTAGTCCACTTGTCCAACTATCCAATGGAATCAGAAAGTTATTTGTTGAATTATCTAGGTCACCTGCTAGTCAACATGATCAATAAACCATCGGCAATGTCTAATTAACTAGTTAAGCCCGAAGCGTATCCTTGACACAGACTTAGAAGGACAATATTTGTGAAACTATTGATCTATATGTATAAACTACTGTATGGAGAGCTATCCCAGACTCTAGATCCGCTTGGTCCACTTAGCTAGATCTGGTTGAATGATAGGTCGCATACAAAAGCGCATAAACTAGTATAAATTGATAAACATAATCAAGCATACAACGATAAATCAAGAAATCGATAATAAACAAATACTAAAATTCAGATCTTCATAATAATGGCTAATACCCGAAGGTATTAGCCTTCAAATGTCATATTTGATACAAGAGTAATTATTTAGCCAAAGTAAACTAACCGAGTTAACTAATGATATCAAAAACACAACGATTACTAAAGTATATGAATTACATGATGTCTCCTATTGAATGAATTGCGTTGCTCTACCTCTTTTGCTCTTTATCCCTTCTGAAAATTGATTTTTATGGTTTAGGTATCGAGAATATGATTTATCACACTCAAAACTCGTAATTGAGTTTTCTATTTATAAGGTCTGCATGTCGGTTCGATACGGCGTATCCAAGGAATTAGATACGGCGTATTAGGCTTTTCTTAGAGTAGGGACCACGTTTGATATCTTCCAGAATATTATATTCCTTCTATTGAATACGGCTTATAGAATCTTCTGGATACGGCGTATTGATCTCATTCTTTTTGTGGTCTTTGGTAAGTGCAGGCACAAATACGCCGTATCCGTTTTGATGGATACGCCATATTGGTCTTCAAATCAACACTTCCTTAAATTATCTTCATTTAAGCTCCATAGTGCGCGCCTTTTGCTAACTTTCACCAACTACTCCATAATTACTGCATTTCTCAAATATAAATGATTAAGTAACAATTCTTTACAGTAATTATACAAAATGGGTTAATATCTTGAGATAAATGATACTATTAAATAGACGTTATTTGATGTTATCAAATATCTCCCTACTTGAATCCTACTTGTCCTCATGTAGCCTTTAGAAGTTTACAAAATGTATCCCTAAGGATATTTTCTGTTAAAGCACTTTTACGATTAATTACGAGTACACAACCAAACACCTCACGAAATATGAAGATGAAAAATACTCAAATCACTCAACTAATCTATGTGGTAACATGTAACTAATTCGCTCAATTGCTCGGTCGTGACGAGTATTCTATCATAAGCTTGGCAAGGATACATATCTCCACCGCTAAAGCTAAGGAGTAACAAGTTTATAAAGGTAAATATAGGTTTTATATAGAAAGGCGTACGGTTGATTACTCTAACTTATCTTTCATCGATCTCAATGTTCCAGGAGGGCGACAAAGACCACACATACACACCCGGAACGCCGGGATAGACACATGTGACTGCTCACTCCCATCCTCGAAAAGTTAAAGATTAGGATAGTAGAGTAATATAGGGTAGGAACCTTCTAACTTTCACCAAAAGTCGTAAACCAACAAGGTACAAATCATGCATACATGGCCTTAACGACGGAATAGACATGCAAGTTCTTATGAGTCCCCATTCGAGTAAAACCAGAGGTTAATCATTAGGTGAAAGGGAAGTAAATTGGTGTTAAATAAAAATCAAGAAACAAATAGATTAAGACTAAGATACAAGTTGCTAGACACTTATTTTCCCGACCGTTATTATGATAAAGACACTACTATTTACAACGTCTTGACCATAGATCAAAAACATCAACCTAAGTTGGCGTTCCCATAACGATCAACTTCCCAATCATCCCAAAAACTTTACATACTCTACAGGGTAAGCGGCGATATCTTCCACTCTGTACAATACTCTACATCGTTGATTTCTTTTGACGTATCAACGAATAATTGATCATTCGTATGATTCCTTCGGTAATTCTTGAAACGATTATCAAACGTTTTCTCTCTTTTTGTATTTTTCTCATTTTTTTTGAAGACTATACTTCAAATCTCGGTGTAGTTTCACCATCTTCACGATTACAATAATTCCGAATAATTCCTTCGGTAATTTCTTTGTTCTTTGAATTCACCAATAATTGTGAATGTAGTAAAATTACATGAGCTTTGACTACTATTATACATTCCCATTTGCATTGTGTAAATTTCCGACCGTCACCAAAGATAGAAAATGACACAAGACTCGGGAAATACAAACTTTACACTTTAAGCAACTAGCAACTGTTAATTAATACTTAATCTAACAGGGTAGGTTTAAGGTGTAAGGGTGTAACAAAATAAATAATTGGTGTAAGTTCCTAAAGGATTGGCTCTACGGGTTGTTCTAGTGGATCATCACTCTAAAAATGAGAGTGGAAGGGTTTAAACGGAGGTTAACTAACCAGTGTAGTTAGTTAATAAGCAACATGTATAGGCGATTTGGGTGTAATCATAAGATTTACCAATTTAAACAAGTTACTCCATCTAAATCCATAGTACTTATTATTGCGGTCTCGAATAGATATACCAAGCCAAGTTCTAAAGTCTACTACATCACCTGCACACTCATATTTTCTGGAATTTGAGTAAACATTTGGAAACGGAAAGGTTAAATCCTTACAATATCTATCAAGGGTTATTGTGTGCGGGTTATGTAACATGTAATTTCACAAAAGTATGTTTGAATTTTTTTTAAATTTAAGCATAATTTAAGCTTTTTATTGTGAAAATTAGGACAAGTAAGCATTCTAATTCCCACCCCCCTACTTGAATTATACAACGTCCTCGTTGTATATGTAAAACATAAAATACGGGAATTTAAAAAGAATTAGAATGAGAAACTTCCCTAAGATTTGCTTGGTAGATTCTCCAAGTTGCGTTTATGAGCAATGATTCGTGTTGAACAGCCGCCTTGAAGTTTCAAGACTCCAACACTTTAAAATTTCAGACCGTAGATTCTCCACCATTATTCGTCGATGTTTCCTTCATGAGGTCTTGTGTGAATTCTGAAGACAAAAGCAATTCTATCTTGGTACCTATGGTTAATTTAAACTAAACTAAATAAACTAAATACGGGTCAGTTTATGGATACGGCGTATCCATTGAATGGAATACGGCATATACAAAAAATCTGACAATAATGTTTTTAATGTGCATGAAAAATAAAGACTGATAACATCCAGACTTTCAATACGCCGTATGGTATGAGGCGGATACGCCGTATTGAAGTTTGGGAAGACAGACTCGATAACAAAATTAAATAACATTCCGGGTTGTCTCCTGGGAAGCACTTTTGTTTACAGCGAAGTCTTTAAGTTAGACTTTTCTTCAGGTTCGTCTTCATTCCATCTCATGCACGCTAATGTGCCAGCGTGTGAGATATTCCTCCATCCTCTCATCTCGAATGTAGTTGGGTCCTAAATTCAATACTCCTTTGTAGAACCTCTTAAACTTTTGGTATGCATGTGAGACTCCATTTATCTTATCATCTTCACTTACCTTCAGCAACGGTGGGATTTTGTTGCATTGTTCATTACTATGGTTTTTAAACCTCGGATGTGATCGCACCATTTGGTAAGTTACTTCTTCGTCACCCTTATAAAGGGTTATCATACCATCAAACCGTCTTGTTTCATTTCCAACCTCTCGTAAGAACGGTTCACCAAAAATAATATCTCCAATTCCATCATCACGATAAGCATCCATGTTTTCTAAAACTGCAAAATTTGTCACAACAGAAAAAGTTCCAACAAAAATAGGCACATTCATTAAGGTTCCAACAACATTATTCCCATTGTACACCATCTTATTGCTCATTATCGAGTTATGAAATTCTTTTGACATCACGTTGACATACAATAGTGGGAAAAAATTTGCGTGAGTAAACTCAAATCCTATCATGCAAGAAAATTTTAAATTGTGAAGGCAATCAATACGGATCTTCTTATCATCATCAAAATAACTAGGATAATCCTCAATTCCAGTATTAAGATCATCATTCCTAACTCTAAATTCCTCAATTACCTCACCTTCCTCAATGGTGGGCATTAAATCATCTCCTTGATTTCTTCTAAGCTCAATTGGTTCATTTAGATCATATAATTCAATGAAATCTTCCGAGAAAGGGTCTAATGATCTATTCAACACCAAAGTCTCTCCCATAAGCCTAGCTTCTAAATCAAGTTCCATTCTTTCTCTTAAACTTAGCATGTAGACCCTCTTAATTAAACTACTAGCAGGTTTAACACTTTTGAAAACAATCTTTTCTTCCCTAACCCTCAAAGTAATCTTTCTTTTGTAAACATCAATCTTAGCATGGGCGGTAGACAAAAATGGTCTTCCGAGGATCAAGGGCACATTGACATCCTCGGGCATATCTATAATTACAAAGTCTGTTGGGAAAGTAAATTTACCAATCCTTACTAGTACGTTTTCAGCTATTCCTTTTGGATATTTCACAGTCCTATCTGCCAATTCCACTGTCAACCTAGTGTGAGCTAATTTGCCTAATCCTAAGTTAAGGTAGGTCGAGAGAGGCATAACACTAACGCTAGCTCCTAAGTCAACAAGGGCGTTGTCAAAGCAAAAATCATTAATAAAGCAAGGTAAAGTGAAACTTTCTAGGGTCTTTCTCCTTGCTGGGTATGATGTTATTGATAAGTGAAGCTCCATAAGCTTTCATGAATTTAGGTCCATAGTTCCCCTCTTTTTCACAGTAATGATCCTCCAATCGACCAGGAAAAGGAACCGTCGTTTGCCTCAGTTTTTAAAGCAAAGTTCTGTTTGGTCCAATGGATATGACGTATTGGGTGAATCAGCTTTATTAGTGGTTGAAATCGATTTGACTTGATTTCTCGGGTTTGTTTCAGTCGAGCTTGGTAGGCTTCCAAATCCTCTTTCCTGTAGTACCTTGCTCATTTGCCCGATTTGAATTTCTAAAGTTTTGATCGATGCTCCTTGGTTTCTTATGGCAGCATCTGTTGAAGCTCGAATTTCTTTGATTAAATTAGAGTTTTCCTCATGTCTCTTTGCTGATTCATTCTTGAATTTGCTCAGGGTTTCTTCCATAGATTGCCTTTGTTCTTGAAATAAAGGATTTGTGTGATTCCTTTGATAGTATCCTGGAGTAGTTGCTCTATATCCCCCTCCTTGAAAAGGTCCACCAACTTGCGTATAGTAATCTTCTTCAAGGGTTTTCCCTTCTTCTATTTACGGGCAATCTTTAGTGTAATGGGGTCCTTTGCATTGTTCGCATCCGACTTGAGCAGCATAAACTTTTTCAATCACTTTCTTGATCTCTCTCCCAAGGTTATTGAGTTGTGCTTGTATAGCAGCCAGTCCATCAGAAGTCTCAGTACTTCTTCCTCTAGATGTTTCGTTGTGCCATTTTTGAGAATATTCTGCCATTTCTTAGATGGCCTTTTTAGCATTGGCATTAGTCATAGTTGGAATGGCTCCTCTTGAGTCAAGAATCTGCCGTGTTAGAATATCTAACCCGTTATAGAACAAAATCACCTCCTGCATCTCGGTCAAATAGTGTTGAGGACACTTCATCAAGAGTTCTTTAAAGCGTTCCCATGCTTGATACAAATTTTCATCAGGCTCTTGTTGAAAGCTGTTGATTTCCTCCATTTTCTTCGCAGTTCGACCAGGTGGGTAATATTTGTTTAAAAACTTAGTTTTAAGGCCTTCCCAAGTTGTGATCGAACCAGTTGGTTCGTTCCTTAGACATCGACTTGCGGCTCCGGTTAAAGATATTGGGAAGGCTCAGAGCATCAGTTGATTCTCAGTAATGTTAGGAATATAGAATAGATCAACAATTTCGAGAACTTTTTCAATGTTCTCATTAGCATCTTCATTGTCAGACCCGCTGAATGTGTTCTCTCGAAGCTCCTTAAGAAATTGGCCTTTAAGTTCAAATTGATCCTTGTTTTCAAATTTAGGCCTAGCAACTCCTGATCCATAGTCAACTCTGGTTTTGCTCATGTATTGTTCCATAGTTTTCGCCATTTCTTCTTCTTCTACTTCCTCTGAATATTCTTGATCAGAAAATAAATCGAAACTTGGAGAACTCAATCCGTTAAAGCTTAGAGACTTAAAGTGTCTTTTAGATGATCGAAATTCCCGTTCAGGATCTTTGAAAGGTGTGAATAGTTCGCTAGAGGAACTCCTTGTCATTCACTACATGAAACAATTGATAAACAATCAGTAGGATATGTTCGGGAGAAAAGTATGTAAAAATTTTGAACGAAAACTAAGTATTAAAGTTACTGTTCCAGATGATCGATACGCCGTATCCAATAGAAGTGGATACGCCGTATTGATTAGTTAAAATGAATACACTGTGTTGGGCAGAACACTAGATACGCCGTATTTAGTAAACTGGATACGCCGTATTCAATATCTGATTAAAACAGTGTATTATGAAAACAATTAAATACGCAATTAATTAAACACACATATATACATGCAAACAATTAAATTCAAATATACAAATTATTTACAAAATATACAAGAATATACACTAATTTAAATTACACTAATCCTAAGGGTTAAATTTAATCTAATGTTAAAAACCAAAATATCAAAATAAAAATCAAGATTAATTTTCACTCCCCGGCAACGGCGCCAAAAACTTGATGTGTTGTCGTTGTGGTGTATAATTTATTGATTCAAGTTTTAAATTTATATTTTGCCGACTTAACCAAAAACAACACTTTAACGGGCAGTGTACCCGGTCAGTAATAGTTTCGTGGTAAGTAGGGTGTCGATCACTGAGAGCGAGGTTAAATCTATCAATTTACTTAATATCTTGGTTGTCTAATCTATGTTAGTTCTATTCTAATCTAATCCTATGTTAAACCTATGTCAGTCTAAATCCTAAATCTAATAAAAAGGGGTTTTCAGCCTGAGAGACTGGCACGGTTTTGGTGGTGACTACAATCAATCCTAAATACTGTTACCCACGCAAGCTAATTAACAGAAGATAAAAGAGCGGTCGAACCTAATATAAGGAAACTGTATTAACCATTATTAATCTGATAAGAACGTTGGTATGTTTATTAGTGCAATGATTTCTTCTTTCGAGGTTGGTATATCATTCTTAAGACTTAGGCGTTACTTCTTCCTAAGACCTAGACACTATAATTCTGTCACAATTAAAGCATCCGCATAAAGCATCCTTATTTGCTGATTATAATCTATCTTAGGGATTAAAGCAATGGTGATCTTGTTAAACCCTAGCTCATAGAGACTTTACCCACTTACCGCTTAATGGCAATTTATACACTAGTAGTCCACTTGTCCAACTATCCAATGGAATCAGAAAGTTATTTGTTGAATTATCTAGGTCACCTGCTAGTCAACACGATCAATAAACCATCGGCAATGTCTAATTAACTAGTTAAGCCCGAAGCGTATCCTAGACACAGACTTAGAAGGACAATATTTGTGTAACTATTGATCTAGATGTATAAACTACTATATGGAGAGCTATCCCGGACTCTAGATCCGCTTGGTCCACTTAGCTAGATCCAGTTGAATGATAGGTCGCATACAAAAGCGCGTAAACAAGTATAAATTGATAAACATAATCAAGCATACAACGATAAATCAAGAAATCGATAATAAACAAATACCAAACATTCAGATCTTCATAATAATGGCTAATACCCGAAGGTATTAGCCTTCAAACGTCATAATTGATACAAGAGTAATTATTTAGCCAAGGTAAACTAACCGAGTTAACGAATGATACCAAAAACTAAACGATTACTAAAGTATAAGAATTACACGATGTCTCCTATTGAATGAATTGCGTTGCTCGACCTCTTCTGCTCTTTATCCCTTCTGAAAATCGACTTTTGTGGTTTAGGTATCGAGAATATGATTTAGCACACCTAAAACTCGTAATTGAGTTCTCTATTTATAAGGTCTGTATGTCGGTTCGATACGGCGTATCCAAGGAATTGGATACGGCGTATTGGGCTTTTCTTAGAGTAGGGACCACGTTTGATATCTTCCAGAATATTATACTCCTTCTATTAAATACGGTGTATAGAATCTTCTAGATACGGCGTATTGATCTTATTCCTTTTGTGGTCTTTGGTAAGTGGAGGCACGGATACGCCGTATCCGTTTTGATGGATATGGCGTATTGGTCTTCAAATCAATACTTCTTCAAATTATCTTCATTTAAGCTCTAAAATGCGCGCCTTTTGCTAACTTTCACCAACTACTCCATAATTATGGCATTTCTCAAATATAAATGATTAAGTAACAATTCTTTACAGTAATTAAACAAAATGGGTTAATATCTTGGGATAAATGATACTATAAAATAGACGTTATTTGATGTTATCAATCAAATCCCTCCACACTTAGCTTATTGCTTGCCCTTAAGCAATGGAAGCAAAAAATAAAATCATTCATCGTGACGTGGAGAAAAATTGGATTTTTAAGAGAGTTTGCATATTAGATAATTTTCCAGGCATAGACATATAACATAGCACCTCACCTAGGGATAGTGTTTGATTTTTGAATTCACTCAGTCACTCAGATAGGGTTTAAATATTTTTGGTGAAGAACACTTAATTTGCACAGACATAATCTAGACAGCTACCATAGGCTTGTACTTAACGTATAAACCTGACCGAAGGGCGAAACTTGGTTATTAGAGAGGATCCAATCTTCATGCGCCGAACATAAACCTTTTTTTTGCAACACATAGAGCTTCGTCACTTGACTTTTAGATATTTTAACAACATAGCATTTAACAAGAGAGCGCTTGCGCGAACAAGAACTTTGCGCGATATACTCCATGTGATATGATTCGGTCTAGTAAATGATGATTAAGCATAAGTTCTAGAGCTTCTAAATTACTGGCTCTCTAAAATATAATTATCAACCAATACTAGTGTTTTAGAAAAGGCTACAAAGACCATACATATACATCTGTTATAGATGGAATAGACACATATGACTGCATTCAAACCTTAACTCGAACAAGCTAAAGGTATCAATTATCTTAGGTACCAAAGGTGGATACCCAAATATTTTTAAGGCTTAGATTCTTACAATTTAGTGGACTGGGGTGTGCTAGCTATAATGTCAATCCGGTTGGACTTGCCTTACTGAGTGCATTTTTTAACTTTTGAAAACATATAGTTAAGATTTTTTTAGAGAATATCAGTTGAAAATTTTATATAGGGCAAACATAGAGGGATATGATTAATTTTTCCTATTTGGCTCCCCTCCACACTTAAGGTGAACATTGCCCTCAATGTGATAACTGATAATAGAGATAAAATAGGGAAAATTAACGTAAAACAGTACTTCCCTTTTCTCATTTTGCTTTCTTTATATATATATAAATATATAATAAATATATATAAATATAATATATATATATATAAATATATAAAGATATATATGCTAACTATACGGTTCAAAATCTCGTGTTGTAAGTCTCCCATCTTTCACGATCATAATATTTTCGGATAATTCCTTTGGTAATTTCTTCGTTCTTCGGACTCACTATAAATTGTGAATGTAGTAAAATTACATGAGCTTTGACTACTAATATACATTCCCATTTCCAATGTGCAAATTTCTGACCGTCACCAAAGATAGAAAATGACACAAGACTCGGGAAATACAAACTCTACATTTTAAGCAACTGAGCACTGTAAATATAACCTTAATCTAACAGGTTAGGTTTTAGAAGGTGTAAGGGTGTAAACGAGAACAAATAATTGTGAAGTTCCTAAAGGATGGGCTTTACGGGTTGTTCTAGTGGATCATCACTCTAAAAATGAGAGTGGAAGGGTTTAAATGGATGTTAACTAACCTGTGTAGTTAGTTAATAAACAACATGTATAGGCGATTTGGGTGTAATCCTAAGATTTACCAATTTAAACAAGTTACTCCATCTAAATCCATAGTACTTATTATTGCGGCGATCGAATAGATATACTAAGGCAAGTTCTAAAGTCTACTACATTACCGGTACACTCATATTTTGTGGAATTTGGGTAAACATTTAGAAACGGAAAGGTTAAATCCTCACAATATCTATTAAGGGTTATTGTGTGCGGGTTATGTAACAAGTAATTTCACAAAAGTATGCTTGAATTTTTTTTAAATTGAGCATAATTGTAAGCCATTTATTGGAAAATTAGAACAAGTAAGCATTCCTACATTCCTATCCCCCCACTTGAATTATACAACGTCCTCGTTGTATATATAAAACGTAAAATACGAGAATTAAAAAGAATTAGAATGACAAACTCCCTTGAAATTTGCTCGATAGATTCTCCAAGTTGCATTTGTGAGCAATAATTTATGTTGAACAGCCGCCTTAAAGTTTCAAGACTCCAACACTTCAAGATCTTCTAGATTTTGAAATTTCTCCACCAATATTCGTTGATATTTCCTTCGTGAGGTCCTGTATGAATTCTCAGAAAACAAATTTCCATTCTAGTCTTGTACCTATGGTTAATTTAAACTAAACTAAATAAACTAAATACGGGTCAGTTTGTGGATACGGCGTATCTAGTGAATGCAATATGGCGTATTCGCAAAACTGACAATAATGTTTTTAAAGTTCATGAAAAATAAAGAGTGATAACGTCCAAACATTTAATACGCCGTATGGTATGGAGCGGATACGCTGTATTGAAGTCTGGGAAGATAGACTCGATAACAAAATTAAATAACATTCCATTTGCTCACCTCCCGGGAAGCAACTTGTTTACAACAGCGAAGTCTTTAGTTAGATTCTTTTCTTCAGGCTTCCTCTTCATTCCATCTCATGCACGCTTATATGCCCGCGTGTGAGATATTCCTCCATCCTCGCATGTCGGATATAGTCAGGTCCTAAATTCAACACTCCTTTGTAGAACCCTTTAAGCTTTTGGTATGGATGCGAGATTCCATTCATCTTATCCTCTTTACTTACCTTCAGTAATGGTGGGATCTTGTTGCATTGCTCATTAGTATGGTTTTTGAACCTCGGATGTGATCGCACCATTTGGTAAGTTACTTCTTCATTACCCTTATAAAGGGTTATCATTCCATCAAACCGTCTTGTTTTAATTCCAACTTCTCTTAAGAATGGTTCGCCAAAAACAATATCTCCCATTCCTTCATCACGATAAGCATCCATGTTTTCTAAAACTACAAAATCCGTCACAACAAGAAAAATCCCAACAAAAATAGGCACATTCATTAGAGTTCCAACAACATTATTCCCTTTGTACATCATCTTATTGTTCATTATTGAGTTGTGAAATTCTCTTGACATCACGTTGACATACAATAATGGGAAAAAATTTGCGTGAGTAAATTCAAATCGTATCATGTAAGAAAATTTTAAATTGTGAGTGCAATATATATGGATCTTTTTATCATTATCACAGTAACTAGGATAATCCTTAATTCTAGTATCAAGATCATCATTCCTAGTTCTAAATTCCTCAATTACCTCACCTTCCTCAATGGTGGGTATTAAATCATCTCCTTGATTTCTCCTAAGCTCACTTGGTTCATTTAGATCATACAATTCAATGTAGTCTTCCGAGAAAGGGTCTGATGATCTATTTAACACCAAAGTCTCCCCCATAATCCTAGCTTCTAAATCAAGTTCCATTCTTTCTCTCAAACTTAGCATGTAGACCCTCTTAATTACACTACTAGCAGGTTTAACACTTTTGAAAACAATCTTTTCTTCCCTAACCCTCAAAGTAATCTTTCTTTTGTAAACATCAATCTTAGCACGGACGGTAGACAAAAATGGTCTTCCAAGGATCAAGGGCACTTTGACATCCTTGGGCATATCTAAAATTACAAAGTCTATTGGAAAAGTATATTTACCAATTCCTACTAGTACGTTTTTAGCTATTCCTTTTGGATATTTCACAGTCCTATCTGCCAATTCCACTGTTAACCTAGTGTGAGCTAATTCACCTAATCCTAAGTTAAGGTAGGTCGAGAGAGGCATAATACTAACGCTAGCTCCTAAGTCAACAAGGGCGTTGTCAAAGTAAAAAGCATTAATAAAGCAAGGTAAAGTGAAACTTCTTGGGTCTTTCTCCTTTCGGGGCATGATGTTATTGATAAGTGAAGCTCCATAAGCTTCTGTGAATTTTGGTCCATAGTTCCCCTCATCTTCACAGTAATGATCCTCCAAACGACCAGGAAAAGGAACCATCATTTATCTTGGCTTGTAAAGCAAAGTTCTGTTCTGTATAGTGGATACGGCGTATTAGGTAGATCCAATACGGCATATCGGGTTTGAATTAGATTCAATAGTGGTTGAAATCGACTTGATTGGTCTCTTGGGTTTGTTTCAATTGAGCTAAGTAGGCTTCCAAATCCTCTTTCTTGTAGTGCCTTGCTTATTTGCCCGATTTAAATTTCTAAAGTTTTGATCGATGCTCCTTGGTTCCTTATGGCAGCATCCGTCAAAGCTCGGATTTCTTTAATCAAGATAGAATTTTCCTCGTCTCTCTTTGCTGATTCATTCATGAATTTGCTCAGGGTTTCATCATATAATTTCCTTTCTTCATGAAACGAATGATTTGTCGTTATTCCTTTGATAGTATCCCTGGAGCAGTGCTCTAGTTATCCCCCTCCATGAAAAGGTCCACCAATAACGTTATAGTAAGGCTCTCATCATCAAGTTGCTTCTTCTTCTTTTTGTAGGCAATCTTTGGTTGTTTTTGGAACGGCAATTTGTGGCTACATGGCCCCTAGCCCAGAAGGCAGCGTAGCGAGCCCACACAACCAAATAGGGTCCCTTGCATTGCTCACATCCGACTTGAGCAGCATAAACTTTTTCATTCACTTTCTTGATCTCTTTCCCTAGATTGTTAAGTTGTGCTTGAATAACAGCTAGTCCATCAGAAGTCTCTGTACTTCTTCCTTTAGATGTTCCATTGTGCCATTTCTAAGAATATTCTTCCATTTCTTGGATGACCCTTTTAGCATCGGCAGCAGTCTTGGTTGGAACACAACCTCATGAGTCAAGAAATCTGTCCGTGTCGGCAATATCCAAACCCAATGTAGAACAAAATCAACCTCCTGCATCTCTGTAAATAGTGTTAAGGACCTCTCATCAATACAAGATTTCATTAAAGGGTTCCCATGCTTGAAAAAGGGTTTCATCTGGCTCTTGCTGAAAGTTGTTATTCCTCCATTTTCTTTGCAGTTCGACCAGGTGGGTAGTATTTGTTCAAAAACTTAGTCTTAAGATCTTCCCAAAGTTGGTAATTGGAAACCAGCTAGTTCATTTTCTAAGCCAAAGGCACGTAAATAGACGGCTCCAGTTAAGGATATAGGGAAGACTCAGAGCATTAATTGATCTACATTGATTATTGGACATGTAAAAGAGTCAATATTTTGAGAACCTTACTCATGTGTTCATTAGCATCTTCATTATCCGACCCGCTAAATGTGTTCTGTCGAAGCTCCTTAAGAAATTGTCCTTTCAGTTCGAATGGACTTTTTTCATCAATTTTAGGCCTAGTGACTCCCGATCTATAGTCCGCTCGAGGTCATGGCTCCAGGTAAATTGCTCCTTGTTTCCGCCATTGCATAAGTCTTCTATCTCTTCTTCTTCCACCGAGGTATTCTGATCATAAAGTAGATTGAAATCCTGGCAGATCTCAATGTGTCAATGCTAAGTGACTTAGAATGTCAATTCGACGATCAAAATTCTCGTTCAGGATCTTTGTAAGGTGCATATAGTTCTTTTGTTGAACTCCTTGTTATGCACTACCTGAAACAATTGATAAACAATCAGTAGGATTTGTTTCAGAGAAAAGTAGAGAAAAATTTTGCACAAAAAACAGAGTAATTAAAAGTTTGTATTGTCAAATGATCTGATACTACCGAATCCAATAAATTGTTTACGGATTATTTAATCCTAGTTGAGATGAATACGCTTATGGTCAAAAAATTGGATACGCCTTATTCAGGGGAATGGATACTCCGTATTCAATTTTTGATCAGAACGGTGTAAATTAAGAAAAACAATTAAATAAAACTCAAACACTTAACCACACGAATATACAACAAACAATTAAAGGAAAATAACAAATTCGACAGAAGTATACACGAAACGTTAATTACATTAAATCCAAGGGTTAGATCTGAATTCTAAATGTTCAAAACAAAAAATAAAAATAAAAATAAAAATCAAGATTATTTTTCACTCCCCGACAGCGACGCCAAAAACTTGATGTGTAGTTGTGTGTGGTTGATTTAAGATGATTCAAGTTTTAAATTTATATTTTGCCGACTTAACCATAAACAACACTTTAACGGGCAGTGTACCCGGTCAGTAATAGTTTCGTGGTAAGTAGGGTTTCGATCACTGAGAGTGAGGTTAAATCTATCAATTTAATCAATATCTTGGTTGTCTAATCTATGTTAGTTCTATTCTAATCTAAACCTATGTTAAACACATGTCAGTCTAAATCCTAAATCTAATGAAAAGGGGGTTTTCAGCCTGAGAGACTGGTACGGTTTTAGTGGTGACTACAATCAATTCAAGACACTGTTAACCACGCAAGCTAATTAATAGAAGATAAAAGAGCGGTCGAACCTTATATAAGAAAACTGTATTAACCATTATTAATCGGATAAGAACGTTGGTATGTTTATTAAGTGCAATGATTTCTTTTCTCGAGGTGGCATATCATTCTTAAGACTTAGGCGTTACTTATTCCTAAGACCTAGACACAATAATTTTGTCACAATTAAAGCATCCGCATAAAGCTTCCTAATTTGCTTATTATAATCTATCTTAGGGATTAAATCAATGGTGATCTTGTTAAACCCTAGCTCATAGAGACTTTACCCACTTACACCTGCTTAGATGTAATCATCCAGCTAGTATCCACTTGTCCCAACTATCCCAATGGAATTAGAATGTTATTGTTGAATTATCTAGGTCCACAGATTCTGTCAATACGAATCAATAAACATCACAATGTCCAATAACTAGGTTGAAGTCCCGAAGCGTATCCTAGGACACAAGCTTAGAAGACAATATTTGTTGTACTATTATTCTAGATGTGATAAACTACTAATATGGAGAGCTATCCCGAACTTTAGATCTGCTTGGTCCACTTAGCTAGATCCAGTTGAATGATAGGTCGAATACAAAAGCGCGTAAACAAGTATAAATTGATAAACATAAACAAGTACGCAACGATAAATCAAGAAATCGATAATTACACACATACCATAACATGTCATATCTCATAATAATGGCTAATAACCCGAATGGTATTAGCCTTCAAACGTCTTAATAGATCAAGAGTAATAAATTAGCCAATGTAAAACTAACCGAGTTAACGAATGATACAAAAAACTGAATGATTACTAAAGTATAAGAATTACACGGTGTCTCCTATTGAATGAATTGCGTTGCTCGACCTCTTCTGCTCTTTTTCCCTTATGAAAATCGACTTTTGATGGTAAGGTAACTATTAAAATGATTTAGCACACTTAAAAAAAAAAAAAAAAAAAACCCCCCTTCAAAATTTTTGTTTTGAGTTTTCTATTTATAAGGTCTGGAAGCCGGTTCAATACGGCGTATCCAAGGAGTTGGATACGGCGTATTGGGCTTTTCTTAGAGTAGGGACCACGTTTGATATTATATTCCTTTTCTTGAATACGGCGTATTGAGGTCTTCACTTTTTACGAAATAAACCCCACTTGAGCTAGTTTTGGTGACACTTAAACCCTGGGCTCCATGCAGCATGGTAAATCACTACCCTTCCATAATTATGGAATGTATGGCTAGGACAGGCCGGTGGCCTTAAGAAGTTTTGCAAAACAAACAATAACCTGATAATAAAAAAAAGGAAATGACCAACGATAATGAAGATAAAATCTCAAGCCCTACCAATTGAGGTTCCGTAGTGATATTTTATTAATGCACTTTTATGATGTCTGAAACTTAACTTTATATATAAAAATAAAAGAGGATTCAATAAAATAGTTTTTGGTAATTAACATCTAAATACATCCAAATATTGACAAATATGAACTAAATAAGGCAAGAACCCAACGCATTTTGACATGTACATAATTACCTAATTTGACCTGTTATACAATTTAGCAACTCAACACGTAAGATATTGTTTTCAAAAATGTATGACCCGCCTTTCTGCAAAATAATTCAATGCGTACTCAATACAAGTATACGAGTCAAAACAGGCAGGTCAGTTGCCACGTTTTTTTCCAACTTATGCAAACTTTATAAATTTTCAACCCATTTGACTTGTTAGGAATATATATCAGCATTTAGATTTAATGTATAATTCAGGGCATCTGATTGTTAATAGCAAGTGCATAATAGTTATATAAGTCAGCGCATATCAATATTAACATAATCTCATGTCAGTAACAACGTTCTATTCAATCATTTAACAAGTTAATGATGAAAATATCACATTTATAAAATATCATTTAAGCATTTTATCAAACATACAACGCCTGTAACACTAAAAAAATGACAAAAAACAATTAGATAAGCAGTCGATGCATCACAATGTAATATCAATGCATCACAGTTATGAATTTTCATTTAAGCATTTTATCAAACACCTTGTGTGCAGTTTTTGTAAACATGTTTCCAAATCTTATTTTCCCTCAATTTTGCTTCAAATAACTAACCTCTATAATGCATCATGTCACAAAATTCTTATTACTGAATCAGATTAATATATCAGCTCTATCTTTTATCTTATATAACAAAACTAATAAAAATATAATAGAAATAAGTTAAGGAACTTACTTTATTCAAGGATTTGAGAATTAGAACAAGAGGATTTAGTGAATCTGAATAGATCATGTTTATTGTGTGGAGATCAGATTCACTAATGATTGGGAAGAAATTAGAAAAAGCGAGTAGTTCGTGTCGAGAGTTTTGTGTCGAGAAAATGTTTAGAGAAAAAGAAAAGAAAAAAATGAAATAGAATTAGGCATTATATATGAAAAGATAGAATTTACGAAACACTCCCTTAGAGAATAGAATAAGTTACAAACAGCCCCCTATAGTTTTGGTGCGAAAAAAGGGAAGGGAAGTTGTATTGTTTTCTAGGTTTTCTATCAAGAGGAGGTTTTCTCACGATCCCATCTCTATATACATATACATATATATATATATACATATATATATATATATATACATATATATACATACACATATATACACATATATATACATATATATATATATATATATATATATATATATATATATATATATATATATATATATATATATATATATATATATTTATATATATATATATATATATATATAGCATAAACATCGTTACATCATCTTAGAACCATGCATGAAAGAGCATAGCAAATAAGATAACTTGTCATGCATTCACACGATATTAGTATTAATGACATATAGCAGTTGCGAAAATGATAAATTGATAAGTCGCGAGTCTAAAACATATAGATAAGTTTCATGAACATGTGTAGTTACTAGTTCTAAGATTTAATCACATGTTTCATATGGTATTATAGCTGGTATACATGATTATATCTTATCACTAAAATGAGTTCATATTATCCAAAAATATCAACTGTGTTTCTAAATTGATATAGTACTAGTGATGGAAAACGGATTATCCTAAAAAAGGATCTCTAAACCTGTTTACTTATACAAGGAAGACATGTATTAGTTTATTATTAAGTGGTTTGACTATATGTATGGTCGATTTTAAGTGAAAGCAAAGTATGAACAATTGTTGGATGTAAAGGCCCATAACAGGGTAGAGATAATCAATAACTTAACTACGTACCAAATGAATGGTTACCGGATATCACTTGGAATCGTGTAATCACTTTCCAAAGTAAACTATTCGACCCTAATGCATGGGTATCACGAATATCTACTTGGGATAAGACCAAATGTATGTTCTTGTTTGAGGCAACATTCAAAAACCCTAGCGCATCTAAGTGTTTATGTTTATGTATATGTTTCACGCCTGTGTATTTCACACCGTCTCCCACAAGTAGTATGTGGCCTCCTATATATAGGAGAAAACTCAAGTCTTTGGTCCAGGAATTATGAGAGATTATAAGAGATATAATCTCTTCTATAATTAGAATCCTTGATTTCAGGAACCATAATAATCGTGGTCATTAACTGTGATTACTACTTACCATATGAAATGGTAAAAGTAGTTATATGTCGCGAATTCTATCCAGATAATTTTCCATTCAGCGTCCTAAAGCATCAGCTAGCCCGCTGAGGAGCATACTCGCTGATGGTTTAATACTGAAACAACCTCTAATGAGCTAACCCTCTGAGGATACTTCCTCTGATGGATCACTCTCTGATGGCGACCTTCAGCTTACTCACTAAGTGAGTTACAAGCTGAAGCCTCTGATGAACATCCTTCAGTCCAGAGTCTCACTCTCTGAGGAGTTCACTCACTGAAGTTCATCAGCGACTAGAATTCTCTTAACCACTATCTGCTCTGTGTGTACACTCCGTACCTCCACTCCAGATACCGGTATGAACAAATCCTTACAATTGAGCTAAATTTCTAACAAAGGAGTCCAAGAAGCCATGAACACAATGTGGATTATATATGCATGCATGCATCGTTCAGTAACCTTCATAAAATAAACCATGTATGAATAATAGGCTCATGTGATAAACCTAGCATGAAATGATTGCTTACATTGTCAAGTTATTTTTGAGGGATTTTAGTTTAAAAATGAAGAAATCTAGTTGTAAAAATATTAAGGAAGATGATGTTAGATTTTTTTTTGTTAGGATTTGCTTGCATGGATAACAAATATAGATAACATAAAATGGGACCAACCGTACATCCTATATCACATGGTAGAATATATTTTCTTTAAGCAAGTTTCGAAATTCACCCTTATGTTTCAGTAGTTAGCGGCATTACCCCTCAAAAGTTAACATAATTAAACATGTGAATAAAAATGAATAGCTAGTTGAATAATATTATAAAAGATAATGAAATGCATAAAGGGCAATCCATATCACGTCAGATTATGTTATCTACAATTAAATTATAAGACAGCCCTTATAGTTTTGTTATATGGCACA
>BQNB010000299.1:10963-97446 GCA_026074375.1 Tanacetum coccineum
AGCCTTAAATAAGCTCATACGGGGCTGTTAAGCTTAAAATAAGCTTGGTGAGCTTATTGAAGCTTATTTCGAGCTTATTGAGCCCGTAAGCCCAATAGCTTGGCCCGATGGACCTTTTTATGCTTCTAGGATTTCACTAGGCCATATTCAACTTGTATTAAGCCTAATTGGATTGTTTATATTTCGGCTTATTTAAAATAAGCAAATAAGCTAAAAGTGTTTTCATTTGGGCCGGTATTGGGCCTGTTAAGGCTCGTTAAGGATCTAAGGTGTTTTGTTGGGTCCATTAGGGTCTGTTAAGTTCATTTAGGTCTAATAAGCACCTTGGAGGTCGGTTTGCTTATTTAGCTTATTCGATAAGCTAATAAGCTCTCCGTTGGGCCTATTGGGCCCGATAGTCGCCCGAATGGGTTCTAGGGGTTAGGGCTTGGCCAATTATCATTATTTGAGTCCATTAAGTCCTTTTTAATTTGTATAAGCTGCGTAAGTTTTTACCAATAAGCTGTTAAGAGCTTATTGTGAGCTTATTGCTCATATTGGACTCGCAAATGGGCTAGTAAGCCCATTTAGGGATCCGGTTGGGTTTCTAATAAGGAAAGGCCCTATAACTAAACAACATGAGCACTTCAAATTATGATTAAGCCCGAGTGGCTTATTAATAAGCCGCGGCTTATAAATAAGCCCTCGTTGGGCCTTGTTGGGCTCGACTTGAGGCCCGATAGGGGTTTTAGCCTTTTTGGTTGATTCCCTTTGGGTTCGTTTGCCATATCAAGGCTTTCTAAGTCTACTTAGTTTATGGGAGCTTCTTAATAAGCTGTCTTAAGCTTATCGTGAGCTTATGTCTTTATTAAGGCTCGTTATCGGGCTAGAAAGCCCATTAAGGGTTTCCGTTTGGTTTCAATCGTAATGCACGGCCTAGGTTGATTAATTTAGCACTCGTTTAGGTTCATTAGTCGTGTTTCCACACATGCATTTATTCTATAGGCTCGTGTATTCATTTCCAAGTCGTATCACTATGTTTCAAGTAAGTGTTTACGTATAGAACCTTTGTGTGACTAGGTAAAACGAGCCCATGACCACGATGACCCTTATTGCGTATTTAAGCGAGGGTTTAGAGCTCGACTTGACATTTCCCCCCGTTTTTATACTCGTTTGCACCACCCATGGCCATATATATTTAACATACGCGTGTAAACCATGCATGGGTCGGGCCATGCATGTTTGTGTCCATGCTAACGTGACTTTATAACTAGTAAACAAGGTGATAATCATGATACGAGTGGTGTAGTAACTTACAAGAGTCCGAGTCTCCTTGATGGTAACCTTAGACGTAAACCCGACTTGTTACACCCAAACGTGTATAAATTGTTAAGCTTCAAAGCTTGGTATACCCGACCCTTAGCTCGCGTACTCTCCTTAACAACCTTGTACGTGACCTTAGAGGTTTTCTTACGTCCTTAGTGACCAAAGTGGGTCGTGTATGGTTCGGCTTTAGTGAATGACGATTGATTAGAGGGTAAAGTGATTGTTTTAGCTTTGAGAGAGTTTAAGGGTTTGTGAAAATGTATTAAGTGTAGTTGAGGAGTGTTATTTATAGGCAAGTGAGCTTAGTTACACCCTTTAGTCCTAAACCAAGCCAAACCGTGCCCTAGGAGGTGGTTTAGGGGATTTCTAGTTACTTACACATGGTTTTAAGTTAAACCACTTGAGTACAAGTATTAATTAGGTAGTTGAGGTACAAGATTGTGTTAGATTAGGCAAATCTTATGAGCTTGTGTTCTCTTCTTGTTAGATCGCGGCATAAGGAGATCCAAAGCAAAGAAATGGGTTATTACCCAATGTGTCAAGCATCATTAGGGAACCATTAGGACAAGAATTAATTACCTAGCATATGTACATGTACTTAAAGATCAAGAATAGAGATTTGCTAGTTAATAAATCCACATGGGACGATTTTTATGTGAGTTCACTTGTCACATTCGGCATTAAGGTGATATAAACACAAGACTTGATTAAGTTTTGTGTTTAGGCTCTCAAAGTGGGTATTGGTTTGAGTCTAGGTAAGTCTAGGTATTTCCGGGGTGCGTCCAAATGTATTTTATCGCGAAACGTAACCCTTTTACGTGACCAATAAAAATAAAATACGCAAAGTACATAATTATTCTCAAAATAATTATTCCTTACTTGTTTGATGCAAACCCTTAATTTATTTGGTGACCGTTTACATTCATTGATTATTTCTAGTCTACGCGAAATCCTCAATTTCACCTTTCAAGTATTGGATAAACATCCCGAGTCTTGCCTATATTCCTAAATTCAACTATTGGATAAACATCATAAGTTAAAGCATGAGTTAAAGTGTGACCGTATTCCTCCTTTTTACCCATCTTAAGCCATTCTAACATTAACAACCTTAATTCTTTTTCACTACTAGAAACAACCTCTTATTTACCCATCACAAGCCACTATAACATTAACAACCTTGATTCTTTTCCACTGCTAGAAACAACATTTTCTTAAAAAAAACCCTCAATCACTACACAATGGCCTACACCTTTGCTCTGACTATGACTAACAAGAAACTCCACCAAATGTTGTTCTACGAGTGACACATCAGTTTCTATACAAACCTTTGTTTCTTTACACATAGGGAGATAATTCAATAATTTGATGACATCTGCATCCGCCATTAACGAAACCAACACATCATCCAAAGACATGCCAGGGATCTTAAAATGCGTGAACAATGTCTTATTATTATCCCTTAAACGTGGTTCCTCAAGCATTTCATTCAACTCATCAACGGATAACACGTCACAATCTACTAGGTCAACGTAATTTAACACAACAATCTTGTATCGTCTTTTAGGTGGTTTGGAAAACTCACCATTGTGGTGTATTTTTATGGTGAACAGGTTTGGATAAGTAGCTGAACAAAAAACACAATTAAAAAAAAATCAAAACAAGCAATACAAATTTGAAATTCAACATAACATGATCCACACTTTACATATTAAAAACGTCACATTCAAACAAACAAATTCATAAAAATCATTAAGAAATAATTCTTAACATAAATGATACTAAGATCATGAATCAGGTCATCGTGAGCTCGAATCTGCCAAAATTAAGTTCCAGTTTTGTCCATGTCGAAGATGGCGTGAATCAATCACCTCTAATAGTAATCAACAATTGTACTATTTACTTCTACAGAGATGCATATATTTTCGTGGTTGAAAGAATTGTGTTATGTTGCATCTAGAAAATTGTATATTTCATCTTGACACTTGAGTGACATAAAAAAAAACAAAATACGTAGTATACATCTATCTATCTATTATATCTAAAGATCGAGTCTTTTAATTTAATGTGAAAGTATGCATTAAAAGATTAAGCCGAAATGAAAGTGCAAAGGTTACCGAAATTGACGAGATGAAAGTTGTAGAGTCTTAAAGCTTCAATGTGGAAGTCTCCATAAATGTTTGGTGAAGAAGCTAAAGTGAAAGATATTAACGATCATGGAGTTACTTGGTAGACAAAGGTGAAAAGGCTGCAACAATAATTGATGTTTTAACATAATCCATGCCTATATAAAGCGGCCAAAATCACATGCACAAACACAAAAGTTCGAATATTCATTCCGTGTACTTTATTTTGTAATTTATTGTTAAAATTGTTTCTTGATTTTTTTTCCGCGTGCAGGTAATACATTTGTAGGCTTTATGGTTATGTGATCAAATCATTTGCATTTAAATGTGAAGATCTCTAAATGAATGACGCCTATAAAAAATGTAAAGTTCATACTTCTTTAGTTTAATAGTTAAATGTGAAGGTATTCAAGTTCATAGAACTGTTATATATTATGTCATCTAACCAATGAACTATATCTAATCAATTATATATATCATAAGAAAAAAAAGGTATAACTAATTAAAGTTCGTAAGCTAACATGATTAACTGTATTTAAGTTAATAACCATCAACTATTTTAGTGATGAAACCGAGATTGGTCCTTATAAAGAATCATTGAAACTTTAGTCATTGAAACTTTTGGTTTTATAATTTTTAAAAACCAAAACCAAATTAAAAAGATTGTAAATTGTAAACGTACAAAGTTTAATTGTGAAATTAATGTGCTAAAATATTTTATTACAATCAAGTAAATTCATGACATAATCAGAGCATCGTCCAGATCTGAATGACTCGTAAACTTATCTTGTGTTTCATTAAAAATCTCATAAATTGAAAACTTCAAATAATCATATATAAAAAGAGAAAAGTTCATTTGCATACCAGTTTCTCCTCACATACCAAGGGACAAATCCTCACCATCCATTTGGGTTTGATCTAATGGTGTGGATTAATCTAAAATTTAAACTTAATAAACCTATTTTTCTCCCAACTATATAAACCATTTTATTTTTATTCTTTTATTTTCGGTTATTTATTTTCACACACTAAATGTGTGTGTTTACGTCCAGACTCTCCTCCCTTTCCCCTAAATTAACCCATTCCATTTTTCTCTTTATTCCACCATCACCACCACCACCACCAGAGAATGAGATGTAGTGGTACATCGTCTCTTCGCTTTTAACAATTCTCAGGTAACCCCTAATTTTCACTTTACAACTGCAAATCAATGCCTCTTATAAATCCAAATCAATCAATGCCTCATTTATCCTTTCAAATGCATCGAAATCGTAATATATTGCTACAAATTTAGTTTAATTTGGTTTCTCTTATGAGATCTCTAATGTGTGTGTTTATTACACACAGTTAACTACTTTAAGTAGTTGCTTTTGAAATGTGATTGTAATGATTTTGGATCTTCGCGCTCGCTTCGATAATTAGTAGAAAATGAAGTTATGATTAGTTAATTAGTTGTTGTGTCATCTCTATAGTGTACATAATTAACTATTTGACTCACTTATTAGCTGTGTGATTACAAGGATTTTATGATGATTTTTGATTGTCGTCTTTCGTTTTTACAATATTACACTCAATAGTTAGTGTATCTAATTTGTTAATTTTGTCGTTTATAGCTTCGAAATTGATTGAGTTTAGTATACAACACTCTTTTCGAACTAACGTCGTAGCGAATTTGTTAGTCTCGTCACTTATTGCCTCAAAATTACTGTAAATTAGTAGAAAATGAATTTATGATCCGATAATTAGGTTAGGCTAATGTTATGTGATATCTAGAGTGCGTTTGTATGCTGTAGGTGTTAGAATTTGAGACTTTTTTTGAAGTTGTTGAAATTTTGATATTTTGAGAATGTATTACTTGTTTTACAACATGTATTTTTCGATTTTTATGGCCAACAAAATGCCATAAATTGAATACTTAAGCATGAACAAGCGAGATGATAGGTCTTGGTCTTTCTAATTTTTGCATCTTAAGAGTTAGTGATGTAGTTATTTGGAAGAGAAGTGATTTGAGTTACTTGTCTTTTGTTTAATTGTGGCTCTTTTTCCGCTTTAATGCTAGCGATCACATGAAAGTGGATGTGTTCTAAAGTCTTTCTGTGTTTTTGGGCAGATGAGAATGGAAATTATCCACCCATAAAAAGCAGCTATATTCTTTTGAATTTTCATAAAATGGCATGTTATCTACTTAAAAAATTAGTTGATATCATTATTCTAACAAGCCGTTTTCTGATATTTGTTGCAGCAAAGAAATGAAAGAAGAAAGGAAGGTTTGTTCAAGCAGATAAAATTAGAATTAGAATTAGTTTAGTTGAAAGTGGAGATGTAATACTAATATTGCTAGTGCCGTCTGCGTGCCTTTGAACCAAACCAATCTCCGCCCATCTGCTACTCTTCCTTGTTTTTGTTAAAAAAATATATATTTTTATTTTCTTTTAAGTTTAGTTGATTGATAATATCTATGATCCAAAATTCCTAATTATTACTATGTACTAGTTTGTAAACAATTAATAAATAATCAATAACATAGGATGCATTCTGCTGCTATTGATTCAGAAGATAGATCACTACTAGTTAGTAATACATTGTTGCTTATAACTTCAACAACAACAACAATAGGAATTATTCATCAGTCACAGGTCACTACTTTGATTGCTAGTATTAATTTATTTATTACCAATATGTTACTTATTGATCGATCAATGCAAACCAATTAATAGATCTGCAATCTACTTTAGTTCTAGGTCCTTGGTGCATTGCTTCTGTTGAATCATAGAGTTCCTTAGCACCTATTTTCCAACATGATATATGTAATCATTCATATCAGTCTTTTCAGATATGGGATCTAATAATAGCATGGAACACCACACACAAACCACTTGAGACTATCAACTTTGAATCCGACGAGGAGAGCCCTTGACTCTATCACATTAAGCTTAAGCACCGCTAAGCAATTGTTCAGTTGAGAATACTGCAACGGATATCCCCAATCAAAACTTTTCGAAAGTACCACTTTAAATTGGCCTTCACAGCGTCTACCATTGTGTTGTTTCAAACGCTTTAAGATCATACGTCTTATCCATTTTGGTCCTCATTCTGTTTCTCCTACACTAATTGACTGGATGGCAAGTATCGACTCTATTGCTCCGGCATCAATCAAATTAAACTTATATCAATTTTTCTTCCTTAACATCTTTCTTTTCTTTCAGGGATAGGTCTTCTTTTCAGCTTATTAGGAATTACACCTTTAGCTAACGCCTTGGTTGTCCACCCTTTCCAAGTGGATGGTCTACAGGGTTCATAACTACTTCTCTTACTACAGGGCGCTTACCGAGCCAACGCTTGTGTACAAAAGAATAGATGGTACAACCAGCTTGGAAGATTGTGAATCAGCTATAGTTGACGTTAGTAGCCATCGATACCGGCTGTTTTATCTTCTTAATTTTGCTTGAACTGAAATTGAATTGATGTGATTGCTTTATAATAAAGTTGTATCATTTGTGATATTTTACTTTGTTAATTGTTATGCTTATAATTAATGCTTTATTATATGACATGTTCTAATATCATTAGTTTTTTTTCTAAAACATAGTTAATGTCTAATATCACTTGTGATATTTCAGAAACAAACAAATATGTTTTTTAACATGGAATATCACCTGTGAATTTCATTGCTTTGTATATTTTTTTATATTATTGCATTTGTGTTTTCTAATATTTTTATACTTTTCATGCATAAGAAATGTTTTACTGTCAGTCCATGGTTGCTTAAGAATGAAACTTTGCTCAAAAGTTGTGTTCCTTTTAGACTTTTTAACATGCAATCAATGTTATCTATCACTTGTGATATTATACTCTTAGTATGAATAAAAGAGTTTAATCCGCTTTAGGTGATTCTTATATTTCTTAAAATAATGTAAACTAATGCAACACGTGTTTTGATTTGAAGAATACGTCAAGTTTTTTTATTTTCGTGGTTTGCTTCTTTTTTAATAATTTTGTATTTGTAAGTGACACTTATTTATCTCTTGTGATATATCACTGTAAGGAAGATGAAAAGTATTTAAACTGCATATTTTTTTATCTTGCGCAATTCATAGCAATCTATGTCGATGCTCACCCCTAATTCAAACTGCATATCTGTTTATCTTGCGCAAAACATAGCAATCTATGTCGGGTTTAGTTTCAAGGTAAAATACGAGAATTAGCGTTACATTCTATTGCTTTATCACATGTAATATTACTCATATGTAGAATACCAGAATTAGTGTCACATTATATTGCCTTATCACATGAGATATTACTCTTAAGTGACTAAGAACAACAATTTAAATACTCTTCATCTTTCTTACAGTGTTATACCACAAGAGATAAATAAGTGTCACTTACAAATACTAAAATGAATAAAAAGGAAGCAAACTATGCAAATAGAAACTTAACGTAGCCTTAGAATCAAACAAGTGTTTGCATTGCTTTTGAGCAAAATAAGAATTCGCCTGAAGAGGCTTAACCCTTTTAATCCTACTAACAGTATAATATCACAAGTGATAGATAACATTGATTACATGTTAAGAATTTCAAAAATAACCACACTTAGTGTCATATTTTATCACTTGTGATATTAATCATATATGGAATACCATAACTAATGTCACATTATATTGCTTTATCACAAGAGATTTTATTATTATTTATTTCTCACTAGTGATATTACAATGTCAAGGGTAATATTTGTTAAGCCACAGGTGAATCTTAGTTGACAAATGTTATATTTATCACCGGTGATATTACAATATCAGGGGTATTCAGTGTTAAGCCATGAGTGAAACTTAGTTGATAAAGGTTATATTTATCACCGGTGATATTACAATCTTAGGGGTCATCAGTGTTAAGCCACAGATGAATCTTAGTTAATAAAGGTCCCAAAGGCGGATTTTGCAAGTCTGAAGGCTAATGTTGTTTTCAATTAGTCTTAGATTATCACATGTGGTAAAGAAAGTTTATTTATATATCACATGTGATATTATATCTAGTGGTCAGGGGTTTAGAGTTTTTGGTATAGGGTTTAGTGGTTAGGGTTTAGGGATTTTGGTATAGATTTTAAAGTTTATGTATATATCACTTGATACCTAGTGGTTAGGGGTTTATGGTTTTTGGTATATGGTTTAGTCGTTAGGGGTTTAGGGTTTTTGGTATAGATTTTAAAGTTTATGTATATATCACTTGTGATATTATACCTAGTGGTTAGGGTTTTAGGGTTTTTGGTATAGGGTTTAGTGGTTAGGGGTTTAGGGTTTTTGGTATAGGGTTTAGTGGTTAGGGGTTTAGGGTTTTTGGTATAGGGTATAGTGGTTAGGGGTTTAAGGTTTTGGTATAGGGTTTAGTGGTTAAGGGTTTAGAGTTTCTGGTATAGGGTTTTGTGGTTAGAGATTTAGGGTTTTTTGTATAGAGTTTAGTGGTTAGGGGTTTAGAGTTTTTGGTATAAGTTTTAGTGGTTAGGGAGGGGGTTTAGAGGTTTTGGTATAGGTTTTAGTGTGTTGGTATAGGGTTTAGTGGTTAGGTGTTTAGGGTTTTTGGTATAGGGTTTAGTGGTTGGGGGTTTATGGTTTTTGGTATAGGGTTTAGTGGTTAGGGGTTTGGGGTTTGAGGTTTTTGATATAGGTTTTAAAGTTTATGATCACTTGTGATATTATACATAGTGGTTAGGGGTTTAGGGTTTTGGTATAGGGTTTAGTGGTTAAGAATTTAAGGTTTATGAAATAGATTTTGAATTTTATGTATATATCACTTATGATATTATACCTAGTGGTTAGGGGTTTAGGGTTTTTGTTATAGGGTTTAGTGGTTAGGGGTTTAGTATTTTTGGTATAGGGTTTAGTGGTTAGGGTTTTAGGCTTTCTGGTATAGGGTTTAGTGATTAGGGGTTTAGGGTTTCGGAATAAGGTTTAGTGGTTAGGTGTTTATGGTTTTTGGTATAGGGTTTAGTGATTAGGGGTATAAGGTTTAGTGGTTAGGGGTTTAGGCTTTTTGGTATAGGTTTTAAAGTTTATGTATATATCACTTGTAGTATTACCTAGTGGTTAGTGGTTTAGGGTTTTTGGTATAGGGTTTAGTGGTTAGGGGTTTAGAGTTTTTGGTATAGATTTTAAATTTTATGTATATATCACTTGTGATATTATACCTAGTGGTTAGGGGTTTAAGGTTTTTAGTATAAGGTTTAGTGGTTAGAGGTTTATGGTTTTTGGTATAGATTTTAATCTTTATGTATATATCACTTGTAATATTATACATAGTGGTTAGGGGTATAGGGTTTTTGTATAGGGTTTAGTGGTTAGGGGTTTAGGTTTTTTGGTATAGGGTTTAGTGGTTAGGGTTTAGGGTTTTGGAATAGGTTTAGTGGTTAGGTGTTTAGGGTTTTTGGTATAGCGTTTAGTGGTTAGGGGTTTAGGGTTTTTGTTATAGGTTTTAAAGTTTATGTATATATCACTTGTGATATTATGCCTAGTGGTTAGGGGTTTAGTGTTTTTGGTATAGGTTCTAGTGGTTAGGGGTTTGGAATTTTTTGTATTTATTTTAAAATTTATGTATATATCACCTGTGATATTATACCTAGTGGTTAGGGGTTTAGTGTTTTTGACCGAGTATTGCATTTTAGCTTTCAAGACTAAGCGTTTGCAAGACTTAATTTTTTTTTGATGAAACCTAATATTAATATATATATATATATATAGCAATGAAACCTAATATTTAATTGGTGAAACCTAAGATTTAATTGGTGAAACCTAATATTAGAAAACACATAGGTCATAATGTATAAAAAAATATACAAAGCAATGAAATATCACAGATGATACTAAAAGTTAAAAAAACATACTTATTTGTTTATGAAATATCACAAGTGATATTAGACATTAACTATAGTTATGAAATATTACAAGTGATATTAGACGTGTCATATAATAAATATCACATGTGATATTAGACATTAACTATGTTTATGAAATATCACAAGTGATATTAGACATGTCATATAACGAGGGTGATAGCAGCCGCACGTTGAAATTTTTAAGCAATTCGAATCGGGTTAGTCGGGTCCAAATTTTTATTCGGGTCAACCCGAGTACCCCGAATACTAAATAAGGTCTGGTATCGGGTTGAAATTTTTGGCTACCTCGGATTCAACTGATAAAAGGGGAAATAACCATTTAAGCCGTTATATGCAAGACACGGATGATAAAAGTAAATGAAATGGCGGTTTGTATGATACTAATGAGGACTAGAAATCTCAAATAATAGCACCAGACATATCTAAATATTTGACATAAATATTTTGTTAAAGTAATAGCAAGCTGTAGAAAGTATCAACTATCAAGTGTACCCACATGAAGAAAAATGACATAAAAGAGGCTTGGTTGTCAATCTTTTTTTATGTGCAATTCTCTTTACATTCTTCATTATTTGCTTCAAGTGACATCAAAATGCAACTTTTTTATAACAGGTATCAAAACAGTATAATGTCTAAGAAAATCATCTTCTAAAAGATATGAATTATCATTCAAACACATGATATGAAACAAGTACCAAAATTTCAACATCTACACAAGGAAGTGGCTAGTGAGACCTGATCTTGAAATTGAGTTTACCACAACAAATGGGTCCCACTCGATCTAGCTATTGACCCATGTCAGCTTGAACTCCACATCACTGCTGTTGACACCCAAACTTTTTTGTCGGCTTTGTTGTGGACCCTTTTGTGAGAACCCAATGCTTGAGCCGACCCAAATTTCTTGTAGCAAATCGCGCAAACATGGTCCTTGTATCTCCTTTTCGACTCAAGTAAAACCCCAGAATCAGTACCATACCTCAAAGTCTTGTTCACATGACCTTGGTATCTTAGTCGATTTACACTTCACCATAACTGACCCAACCCGATTCGTTTTCAGTTAACCCGGCCCATATCTAACAGTCAGAAATCTTGATCACATGACCTTGGTATCTTGATCACAGTCAAGTCTTACCACTTGTATATCTATGCATATAAAGACTGGAATCAACTGGTTTTTGAACAAAAGGATGATTACGAAGGCTCAATAACTGGCACAGCTGTAAATATACGGTGCCCAACTCGTAGCTAGAAGGTGATTGCAACATCTCAAGCCACTATGACAGCAAATATTGAATAAACGGTTTAGGAAGGTGATTGCTTACATATTGACGCCAAGCTCACTAGAAAATGCAATGAGCGAATTTAGGTTTATCATATTTCCTGTAAACGAAGCATAGAAACAACAACAACTGATGTATCAGTAACCTCAATAGCAAATCATATTACCAAATGTTCCCTAGTAAACGAAGCACATAATGACCCTAGTAAATTTACACTACGAGAGCTTGAAGAGGGTATTACCCTCCTTTAGCTGTAGATCTGCCCCTGCACATAATTGAATAGCTAACTCATAGCGATCAGTACAAAATTAAACAAGGTATAAGGGCAATTAGCTTCTAATCACCGATTACTAGGCCTGTTTCTGCAACATTGGTTGTATTCAAATGTAGAGATGAGAAAACTAACCGGACTCTCAATCTTCTCTTTCAATACCTAATCCTATGTCTTCGTTATATACACTTTCTTACGTTGTTTAACACTAAATACTGCAAGATTAATATTAGTACATAACAAAATTAGTACAATTAAAGCCTACAACAGCCAAACACGTAACTTACTCAATGGACAATCGTTTACTTTGCTCAACAAACTGAAGTAACTAGAGCATAAGCAAAACTTTCGAACACTAAATTATACTGATAACTTAAGAACTCTCATGACAAGACCATTGTTGGATGTGATGCAAAAAAAAGTATCTCATATACGTAATATAAGCAATATATCATCGATAGGTAGCACTTAAGACGAATCATTAGCTAGCTCAACATGATACTTTTAGGCTTTTATATTTCCTTACATTACATGTGTAGATGATGGACGAATACTTAGCATGCACAATCCACGACATTTTTAACAAAAAAATGCACAAAACTCAATCATACACTTTGCAAAACACTTGTTCTACAAACGCATTCACAACATTTTTACAAATAAAAACACACAATTCAGTCTGTCATTTCGTCAAACACTTTATCTACAATTAAAATCGAGGGCATTTTTGAAAAAGTCCAGAATTCGTTTAACACTTGGTCTACTCATGCCATCCAAAACAATTTAAACAAAACTCACACAACTTAGTTAGGCATTTCAGCGAACACTTTGTCTACACATCAAATTTAGAACAAATTTAACACATTACATAATGTCAATCACGATGTATTTAACAAGCATCTTAAAAGTACGAAAACTTGTCACGAAAATCTATTATTCAGCATCAATTTTAGTTGTGATTTGTAAATTTAAAAATTTAAGTTATGCAAAACTAACTAACCTCTTTATCTCGGTTGATATACGAATATCACATTATCACAAATATCACAAATATTTAACAAATTTAACAAAAATCTTAGAATCAACTGGAATGAATAAAATCTTAAAAAATATTCACAAATATCATAAAGACGTAAAGAAAATTCAAAAATAAGAGGAATATCACAACAAAAATACTTAAATGATAACACATTAAAAGATTTGTATAAGCGTACCATTACCGGCGTTATGAATCGATTCGTTTTGAAACGTTTTTTTTCAAGATCGGTTGATTTACTAGTTTCTTGTTGCATTTTTGTGTTAATTTCGTGATTTTCATGGTTAATTTGTGCAGATTTTTGTATCTTTTGGTTAGGGTTAGATGTGTAGAGAGAGTATGTGTGTGATGTGTGTGTTTTTTGGGACTGGAAATTAGGGGTAGTTGGGGTGTCTACATATTTACATTTTTAGTCCCTCTGATATGTTTCAAAATTTGGCAATAATGGTCCCTCCGTATTTTTTATCATTTGATCAAATTCTATGTAATCAACGGCTCAGATCTGTCCCTCAGTATGTAAAAGATTACTAATCTCCAAAATAACTTGACTCAACTCTTTAAAGATTACTATTTAATTTCCAGGTAAATAAGTCAAACATATAAATATGGTTTATTTCGGTTTCTTGGGCAGTTCACTAGGACACCGCCCCTAACAACATAGCTAATATTTATTTCTAAACAAAAGTAATCCTGAAAATGAACACTAAGCTATACGATACAAAATATCATGTGCATAAAATGATATTCGATCCAATAAAACAAACACTTAGGACACGTTTGGATTTGTAAAAAAAGTTTGAAAAAAATTGAAGATAGAGAAAATATATAGTTATAATATATTTAATTTCTGAATTGATATATAATTTTGAAGTTTTATTTGAGAAAAATAAGAGTGAAGGAAATAATTTTACAAATATAAGGATTAAATTTGTGATTGAAATAAGAGTGACACCTGTGAGTGAATTTCAAATCCCGTAGTCGAAGTTTACCCATATATATATCAGAATGAGTTTTCGTCTGAGTTCCTTGGTGTCATTCTAAAATTGTTGCACAAAACTATGCTTTTGAACAATTATTCCATTCCACTAGCTCAAACCCTCAAACAAACAACTTTATTTATTGCTTTAGAAGAAATAAACTCTGATTTAATCGTGACCTAAAACTAATACAGTGAATCATAAGCCACATCCAAACTCACTTATGAAGATGAAAGATTTTTGTTTTATATGAGAAGAGATCTAGCGAGAAGTTAAAATAAAATGAGGATGTTAAAATCAAGATATTCAGTAATTGAAATCGAATCACACTAATGGTTTGCTCGGTAAAAGTCTTTTCTAAAGCTTTATGAAGATGAAAGATTTTTGTTTTATGAAATAAGCTTATATTAATAAAAAAAGGTTGTTTAATCTTTTTCTAGCTTTTGGCTAGTTTTAATAATATCCGCCGTTTACTATTGACCAAGCTTTTCCAACATGAGATTAGTTCTTTAACTTCAAATAAAAACGACGTAGTGTCAGTCCGTCAAATTTATCTCTATAGTCATGAAGCCCATTAATTTATTCATGTGATGGAATAAAAAGGAACATCACAGTCTTTACCGTTTATTTTCGTTATCATCCCAACACCTAATGATCTCATATATAACTGGCAGTATTTAGTTATGTTATATCATGTATATAATCTTACAAATTCTTACTTGGACATGCACATAACTTAAAGATAATCAATACCAACAAGCACTCGTCTAGGAACAGTCTACTTGCCTCCGAAAATATATGAGTTGCTCATACGTCGATAGAACCAAAACAATGATCATTAACGGTAAATGATTTTGATTTGAACTTTATTCTTCTTCCCTTTTGTTTCCGATTCATGTTAATTTAAGACATGGATTAAGTCATCTCAAATGGTTAAAATCTGTTTTTCAATCTAGAATTATGATATCACTAAAGTAACTTACAACACAAGTTTAACTTGTGGAAAACGTAGGGGAGGGGTTAATATGTTCCCGTTTAAAAACTTAAATCTTTTGTATCAAATAACCAATCAAGTGTCACCGATATGAAAAGTGTTAATAATAATTCTACAACAATAAAGATAGTATAGAGCATTGAATTAAGCATGTCACAAACATAAAACACAATATATACACCAAGACACAACACGTACATAAGCATAATACAAATATAAATGTAAAGCGATAAGTAAAAGAAAGCCAAAATCGGATATGATGACTTATAGTGGTTCGCTCACGAAGCTCCCCTTCTACCCTACTCCACTCCCCTAGTACCCACCTTGAGAGTTACATCACTAAGTCAACAAGCTCCTTTCTCGGCTAAGATGAACTTACACACGTCGCTTACAATGTTTACTAATACCTATGTATCAAGTTCTTCTTCGGGTACAACCTAACCTGTTATGATTTAAGGCGCAACATAACAAACCTTTTACCTTTATGTTTTAAGGCCTAAACATATAAACCAACTAACCTCTAGTTTGCTGTATAATGAATGATACATGATGGTGTATAATGGTGATCTAAGACATATATGTAAGCCTAATCTAAACATTAATGTACGAAGATGATAAGTCTCTAAGCTTCTTGGGTGGATCTTCATATATGTGCTTGTGGTGGATGAGGATGGCAAGATCTCTAAGCTTGCTTGAATAGATGATCATGTAGAAACATGCTTGTAAGAAAATAATCAAGGGTTAATGAGGTTTTAAAGACATGAGAATGTGTGTTTTTACATGTGAAAGCTTGGTTATAATGATGGCTAAGTGTGTGAAAATATGCAAGAGAAAGGTTTGAAAAGAGAGTAAAAAATGTAAACAATGCGTCTCTATTTATAAGCAAGAATTTTGGTTCAGTTCTGCTACCGAAGGCGGATCCACGGATCAAAACGTATGGTTTGTTAAACCTGGATACGTCACCTCTCAGGTGACCTTTTTCTTATCTTATGTGGTTAACTAAAAATCTTTCCAAATCTTTTGCTAAGATCCTTAATGTACTATGTAATCTAGTTAATATTTAATTCGATTTAGTTTCTAGAAGGTAAATCAAGTTAATCACCAGAATAGAAAGATTTGAAAGATATGAAAATATCTTATAAAATTTGTTTCCAAAAGTGGTTAAAAATAAGTGATTAATTTTGTCATGTTCTATAATGCATTTAAATAACTAGACGAATACCCGCACATAGCGCCGGAAATTCCTAGCGGTAAATAGTTGTAGTTTCCTATTATGCATGGTACCTTCCTATTTTCTTTTTTGTTTATGATTTCAATTAATTGGCATGGAGTTTTTCAAAGGTCCTTAGATAAGTATAGGATTTTTCAACATTCAAGAGTCAAGAAAGGGTGGTTTTTCCTTTATAATGTAGTATGATTGTTAAATAAGTGATTACATGGAAAGCGTTTGTTTAGGTGTGGTGTAAGTAAACTTATAAAGGTTTATGCAAATGTTTAATGTATTATGCATGACAAAATAAGTTATTTGATCATTGAGCTAGTTTGATAAAACGTATTCAAACTTTGTATGAAATGCAAAACGAGGTGTGAAAAAGAATGATTGAACTTGAAAATAATTAATGACTCTAAAATATATTTCAATTATTCTCAATGGTTTGTTAAATGAATTGATCATAATGCAACGTATCAAACATATTCGTACCTGAGTTGAAGCATGAGTGGACTCGAGACGTCGAGAGGTGTTGATGAATGTATGCGTTCATGAGTTGTGGTCACGAGTAACTTGCGTATTTCACATTATGTAATTAAAGTTACTTGTTTGTCATTATGAAAACATAAGAAACGTTTAGTTAAATATCATAATATTTGTACTAAGTATCTCTCTGATGCATTATTTTATTTTAAATAATATTTGCCAAGTTTTAAATTTAAAAAACTCGTTTACCGATTCACGCACTAACGGGCAGAGATCCCGGTTGTATATAGTGCAGGTATTGGTAAATCTGAGGTCGTTCCCAATAGTTAAGTGTAAATAGTTTTAATTTGATAGTGTCACGGTTTTAAAATTGGTTTTGATAGGTTTGAAGACTTAACAGAAAATAAATTGTAGAAAATAAATTGTTATGCAGTTAGTAGGGAGAAAGGTGTGCTAACCTAGTTAGTTCATTACTAATGCTACGAAGTTTATTTCCTATGCAATGTCTAATTATCTTTTTATTAGTGGTTCTAATATCAACAAACCCGAATTGGCATTTGAGGTCTGCTCTATACTTCTTGCAATCCCGAATCCCCCGCAAGTCACAAAGGTAGGGCATCCAAGTTGCAGTGATTAAACCCCAACTATCCTAAAGACTTGTCTATAACCTAGATATATTATTAACCCTCTCTGAAAGATTTCTTGCGCTTTTTTAGTGTTTAATGTGATAGAGGCGATAATATGATAAATCCTACACTAGGGATAGATGCCAACCTACCCTAGTACCATGTTAACCCCATGTTCAACTAGTTCGCCTAATAATAGAATTAACAGGATCCAAACCACCCCCAACACTACCAAAACTCAAGGATCAATGACAGACTAAAAGGATATCTAATAAGTCAATAATTAGACCGGAAACATTCAACATAACAATAGTAAATTCATAACTAGGCCAGCACTAGAAGTGCTTAGCCACTCATGGTAACAATAGAGCAATAATAAATGAAAGGAATCATGGATTGAATCATCATTAGTCTTACAATATGCGTTTTTAAACCAGTAAATACAAAATTAGGTAAAGTGACTTCTCCCTTGGAATCTGGTGGAATGCTTCAGGTCTTGGAGGATTGGTTCACCCCTTGGTACAATATTGTAAGTGGTAAAAGGTGAGTGTTACTGATAGTGCCGAATGAGGGCTCTATTTATAAGTGATGTGTTTCAAAAGCTTTAAATTTATAATGACGAAAATACAAATTTAATATTAATAGGGAAACAAAAAACAACAGGGTAAAAGTATAACCCCTCGTATATACTATAAACTTTTTAGGTAAGACCTGTCGTCCACAGGGATTTGGAGTAGTGTTCATATAATCATAAAGATAATGACTTGAACAACCTTTGAAAATAACTTTATGTTATTTAACCATGATTAATAAAGATGACTACTCAGATAGTTGAGAATAATTTATAAGTAGTGGTAATGGTTAAGACCTCGAAGATGGAACTTTTAACTTATAAAAATGATTTCTCATCAGAATACGTTTTGACAAATTAACTTGATTAACTTAAGACTTATATATAGTTGGCTAGACGAGATGTGTCACTCAAATGATCCAGTTACTTATTATATCAAAAATCTTATTTTTGTTAATATATCACTTTACAAAAGTTGATTTCCTTGAACACAAACGATAAAGAACCATGAGACAAATCTTTAAAACCATATAGATCATAACGGGTCTTTCAACCTATACCGATATGATTGTATAATCTAAATTGATAAGCAAAACTGACAAGATAAGATATAATAGGGGTGTAACATAAGCTTGATATTAATGAGATCACAATCATACCAAACACTTTTTCATTATCATAACTTCACTGGGTAGTCATGAGAGAATTAGCCTCTCACGGCTATGTAGTTTATAACATAACTTGATTCAATAAGAAACTTCATTATTTCAATAAACTAAGATGATATTCTTCTTTGTTCTTGTTTGCTTGATCTTGAATCTTCAAAAGGTATGGTGTTTATGGTTTAGGAAAAGGTTGGAAAGGTTTAGAACTTTATAACGGAGAGGGATTGTGTGAGATGAGAGAAGTGTATGAAGAATGATTTGATTGATGGAATGATTGATGAAAATGTGTGAGAATTTTGGCTCTATTTATAGGCTGAATTTCGGGTAAAAGTGAGGCGCACAAGATAAATTGTGCGGCGCACTTGGTGTGTTAATGCGCCAATATTTATTAGTTCATTTAATTTTCGTGGCCAGATGGGAAGTACGGCGCAAAAAGTAATTTAATGCGGCGTACTTGGGGAGTTAATGCATACATTTTGACTAAGTCTTTAATCTTTTGATCATTGAGAGAAAGTGAGGGGCGCACAATGTTTATGCGGCGCACATTTGCACTTTTGAGCTTGATACTTTATCTTCTTCTTGTATCTTGATTTCTGAAGTGTATAAGTACTTGATCTTTGTTTGATTTGAGCTCGGGATGTATTCAAGTGAACTGCAAGTATTTCAATGCTATGAAGTAACGTAGATTTATGAGAAATGATAAATTATGTATAAATAACGCCACAGAAAACATGTATAATTTAGGTATTATCAAATCCCTCCACACTTAGCTATTGCTTGCCCTCAAGCAATCAAAGCGAGAAAATAAGATCATTTATCGTGACGTGGAGAAAATTTGGATTTTTAGCAAGAGTTTGCATATTGATTAACTTTTTAGGCATAGACATATAACATAGCACCTCACAGGGGAATATGTTTGATTATTAGAATTCACTCAAGCCACTCAGATAGGGTTTATATTTTTGTGAAGAGCCAAATCAAATTTGTAAGCATACTCTAAGGACAATCTACCAGAATGCTTGTTACTGTGACACATAAACATGATCGAAAGGCGGAACTTGATACTGATGTGGGATAATAGCATATACAAATCTTCAATGTGCCTATAACGTAAGCCTATTATCCTTGGACTTCTATATTCATTAATTATAATATTTTTTTACGATAGGTGATAACATTAAAGCTTCAGGCACTAACTTTTTCAAGTTTAACTTCTTCACATAGGTACTTCAGCAACTTACAAGAACAGGAGCTCACGGAATTAATTCTTCCTCACAATATATGATTAATCAGGCTTCAGTCTAGTAAATAATGATCAAGCACAAGTTCTAGAGCTTCTAAATTACCGGCTCACTCAAATATATTTATCAACCAATACCATTATTCCAGAAAAGGCGACAAAGTCAAATACACAAGCCGAACGACGGATGATACACTTGCAATTGCATTCAAACCTTAACTCGAACAGGCTAAAGGCATCAATTATCTTAGGTACCAAAGGTGGGTACCCGAATATATTCTAAGGCTTATAATTCTCACAATTTAGTGGACTAGGTTGTGCTAGTTTATAACATCAATCCGGGTGGATTTGCCTTACTAAGAGCAGTTTTTTATATTTAAAAAGCATATATATGGAGGGATATGATTGGTTGAAAAAAAATGGCAGGGCAAACATAGAGGGATATGATTAATTTTTCCTATTTGGCTCCCCTCCACACTTAAGTTGAACATTGCCCTCAATGTGATAACTGATAAACTAGCAAATAGGGAAAATTAAGGGAAAACAGTACTTCCCGGGGCATAGAGATATATAGTGCGAGAGAGCTATCCTTGAGCATACTTCATAATTTTCCAATAGCTATATTACCTGCATAAAAGTAAACACACAAAAAGAAAATATTTTTAGGTTTTTTTTAGAAAAAAAATAAATAAAGGATACGAATGGAGTTGTATGGAGGAGGGACTCCTCCACACTTAAGTAAAGCAACATGGTGTCCCCTCCCGAGAAGCCGCTTAAATTTTAAGGAGAGTCTTAGCTAGACACTGCTTCATAGAGTTCATTCTTTCGGAAAGAATGGAGTGACTGCTTCCCTTTGGTCATTATAATCTTCTTCTTCATGGTATAGTTTGAGTCGACGCCCATTAACAATAAACGTCTTTCCATCTTTTCCATATAGTTCAACATATCCGGACGGATATTGATGTTTCACTACGTATGGTCCTAGCCAGCGAGATTGGAGTTTTGGTTGTTTGAATTTATACTTTGAGTGAAAAAGCAGGACATTGTTTCCGTATTTGAATTATTTTCTCATTCTTAATTTTCTATCGTGCAAGACTTTGGTTCTTGCCTTGTATAGCACGAGTAGTTTCATAGGCTTGGTGTCTAAGTTCGCCTAATTCGTGAAACTAAATCATTCATTTTTCTCCAGCAACGATGAGATCAGGATTGCAATTCTTAAGTGCCCAGTATGCACGGTGTTCAATTTCAAATGACAGATGATAGTTTTTTCCATATACGATTTTGTACGGTGTTGTACCGGTTGGTGTTTTGTAAGCAGTGAGAAAAGCCCACAGAGCATCATCAAGTTTTCTTGACCAAATAGTAGGATTGTCTTTAAACAGACTTTCAAGAATTCCTTTTGAAGGGCTGCTGTTTTGTGTTTTCAACTTGACCACTTGTTTGAGGGTGGTATGATGTAGAGAAACGGTGACTAACTCCATATCTTTTCATAGTCTTTTTCATCATTTTGTTATAGTGAGTACCTTGGTTGCTTATTAGAGCTTTGGGCATTCTGAAACGGCAGAATAGTTTCTTTAGAAAAGTAATAACAACACGGCATACATTAGTTGGAAAGCCTTGAGGTCTTCAAGCCTTTTTAGAACATGGTCGACAACGACAAGAATGTATTCAAACTTATGTGATTTTAGGAACGGTCGCATAAATTCAATACCCCATATATTGAAAATTTCACATACTTGAATGTTGGTTAAGGGCATCTCATCACATTTTGATATATTTCCCGTTTTTTGGCATGCTATCCGCAATGTCCAAACTAAGAGTATATTTTCTTTTTTGGATCGTTGGCCAGTAAAAACCTAAACTCTAGGAACCTTTTTATTAAGCGTTAAGTTGGTCATAATGTCCACCTGTTGGTCCGTAGTGACATTGATCTAAAATGGTTCGGGTTTTGGGTCCAGATACATAGCGTCTGATCATACCATCAGAACATACTTTGAAAAGACAGGGTTCTTCCCAAAATTAGTGTTTGAGGTCTGAGAATAATTTGTTCTTTTGTTGGTACGTCACCCCTTTTGTTATAATTTCACCCACCAAGTAGTTTGCAAAGTCTGCGAACCATGGTTCATCTCTAGTTTAATTACCATAAGGGTTTTTCTCACAGGAAAGTTGTCATCACTTCACTGTCATCACTTGTTTTTCATTTTCAATCTGAAATAAGGATCGGCAGCAACAATTACTATACCTTTTTATCTTTGATTTCTATACAATTCTTGTATGGAGTAAAATACATCGTATAAGATGGGATTTTGCTCTTGTTTTTCTTAAACAAGTTTAAGAGGAGGATGATCAGTGTGAGCAATATTTTTTGATAGTAAAGATTAGAATCTAAATTTTTTTCAATGTAAAAACTACAGCCATAATACTTTCTTGGTTTATGTGTGTATTTTTGTTGAGTTGGGTTGAGAGTTTTAAAATGGGTTGACACAAAGGCTTACGGGGTGAATCATCCTGCAATCTTCACTTAAAGCATTACACCAACAAGGGCGACAAACCATATACACACATCCATAACGATGGAATGGACATACATGATTGCATTCAATTCCCCCATTCGAGTAAAACCAAGGGTTAGGATGGAGAATGATATAGGGTATGGATCTTCTAATCCTTTACCAAAAAGGTTACACCAACAAGGGAGACAACTCATATATACACATCCATAACGATGGAATAGACATACATGATTGCATTCAATTCTCCCATTCGAGTAAAACCAAAGGTTAGGGATTAGGCATGGGTACACATTTAATTGGTGTTAAATAAAGACGCAAAACAAATAGTCTAAAATAATATGAGGTTGTTATAACCAGATACCGTCCATCTATAAGCCCAAGTACTCAAAAATCTGATCTACAATAATGGGCTACTAGCTCTATTCTTTACAATCATATAAATGGCTTATAGTTGTACCACCTTTATATCTTTTAGTACACATATGGCTTATAGTTGCTCTATCTTTAAATAACTTGTTAGTTTTATAACACGTAACCAACACACACACACACACACACACACACACACACACACACACACACACACACACACACACACACACACACACACACACATATATATATATATATATATATGCTACAGAGGCTTATATCTTTAATTATTACCTCTGCAACATATGATACATAACACATATCCCCCCACTTGAGATGAACAATATCAAAAGTGCTGATATCGGGGGGTCTTTATAGATCAACAATGATAAGTCTTTCACGAACGCGCAAAACTTCCGAACCCATTTCCCCGAACCAATAGACTTAAGTAGCCAGGTACTTCAACACAAAGAAAATATAAACTAAAGGGTTGGCTAAGGCGAATTGGTGTAACGTTACATTTAACATAAAGGGTTAAAAACAAGGACTGGCTTAACAAGGTGATCTAGGGGTATCTTACACTAAAAGAAAGTGCAAACAAGGGTTATACAAGATAGGCCGACAAGTCAGTGTAACAAGTCGATAAACACACACATATAGGCTATTGGGTGAATTCCTAGTACGTTGCCTTCTTGAACCGTCTATTCCAACTAATCAATTAGGTCTCGAAATGATGTACATGCCAAGTTCTAAAGTCTACATTACTATCGGCACACTCATATTTTTGGGTGGATTTTTATATAATAGATGAAAACGGAATCATTAGGCTTAACCTCACCAACTGAAATAAAGGGTACATGTGCATTCAGCAATGATTTATTATAGTTTAGTAAGAAAAACATGTCAATTTTTTTTAAATTGGCACCATTTTTCAAAGAAAACTAGAAAATCAAAGGCAAATATAGGTCAAGTGGTAATTCTACTCCCATCCCCCACTTGGTTTGTACAATGTCCCTATTGTACAGTTAAAGAAATAAAAATCAAAGAATAAGAGTAGACTTAGAACAAGAGACTCCCATGAGCATTGCTCTTCACTTCGAGTGATAATTGCAAGTGATAAACTCTTGACCCTTGTATCCTGAGCAGTCTCGTATCCCCTGAAGTCACTAGACAAACTAAAAGCATTAAATGTTCAAAACGAAATTATACAGGAAAACCTAACTCACTTTCGTTAGAATCACAGTTGCATTTAGCATATGCAACAAGCCTTTTAAACCACTTAGTGGCCCAAGTGGTCGAGGGAAGTCTCGCGAGGGCCTCCAGAGAACATACCCATAAAGTTCATTAAATTATACAAGGTTTTGTAAACGTTTTGAACTTAGTTAAGGTTTTTAAAAGGATGTTACGACGTAATCAAGGATTTGGTTACGCCGTAATCATGTGTAAAATATTTTGCCAATTTTTGCTTTTAACTAGTTACGGTGTAACCATGCAAAGGGTTACGTCATAACTAAGTCTATTACGGCGTAACTGGCATGGTTACGCCCCAACAGAACATTTTTACCACATGATTACGAGTCAAGGACTCGAATCCCGTTTCCTTTTTGAGAGAACCTACAAAACAAAGTGAGAAACATACAAAACCAACTAAATGCATTACCCTAAATGAAATTCATTAATTAAAAGACGGGTTGTCTCTCGACAAGCACTTTTGTTTATTATCGAGTCTTTAAGTTAGACTCATACTAATTCTACGTTTTCCTTTGGACCTTTCCATCCTCGTCCATTTCTTTCCTGATCATTCCTACGAACCTACACCCGTTTGCTCTTCCAAGGGGTAAGGCGTCATCTACCTATTTGGTTATACGAACAAAACTCCTTCCTTCCATGAAGGAATACCTTTTGATTTCAAATGTCTCAATATATACAAAAGGTGGTTCATAGCCTGTCTTTTTAATACCACTCTCCTATCGTTCTTCTTCCTCGAACCCCTTATCATGCCATGGGTATACAGTACCCCCATTAATTTTTTCGCATTTCTCCCATGCGTCATCCAGGGCAAATCCCTTCTTTCCTATCCTCAAATCATATTTGTTTCCTAGCTGTTCAATTTCGTTGTCAAATACCTCCTTATATTCATCAAACCTTCTTGAGTATGGGTCATTACGTGTTTTACCATAGTTAATTTCAACATCAAACTATCTAGAATCCGCTCGTTAAGAATTGCATTCTGAACAGACTTACTTACATTTGTATGTCCCAATTTAATTCTTAGCCATTCTTTATATGAATAGTCCCTAGGTCGTGGTTTGCTAGGTTGTGGTCGGGAAAAATCCAGGAAGTATGTTTTTATGTTCGAAATTGGGTCTTCCTGATGAAATTGATTAGTAATCTCCTTACAAAATATGTTTTGAGAGGTGTTTTCTTGATCCATATGTGGTTTGGTTTTTGTAGAACCATCCTTAAACGAGGGATCTTATGGTTTTGGCATGCGTTGAGGAATGTAAGAGTATGGGTACTCATGGTGATACTTATAGTGGTTATCATATATTGTTGTTTCTTGTGGAATGCCGTTATCATTAAACTCAGTATTTTGTGTAACCCACTCGTAGTATCGCCTTTCATGTGTTGTATCGTCTATACTCTTATTTTTGTTCCTTATCTAAAGGAATTCAGCAAATGTCATACGATTTCCTCTAATGCTTTGTCTTTCATGGTCCTGAAAACACATCCATTGTTTGAGCATTCCATTTTCATCTTTTCCATAAATAGCATCATATCCACTACAAAATCTTAGATCAAGATTACATGTATGCCACATTCCACAGTCCTTTCCACATTCATTGTCGTAGAATACTCGGACTGGTTTACACACATGCCATCTCGAAGTTATCTTTTCTAAGTTCTCGCCGTCTTTATGCTCAACTTTAGGCCCCTGCATATCGTTACTTGAATCAACGGTATCTATGCTCTCATCATCACAAAAACGAGTATGTTGCTCAAATTGTAAACATGAAGGGGATTTATAGGAAAATAAATCTTCTCCTATTTCAAGGGGATTAAAGGGTTCTTTATTTTGGATGAGTTTTTCATGTAAACTTTTTCATCAGGGATGTTAGAGTGACAAACATTTCCATCTATATCAAAAAAATCTATCCTCTCTAATTCCTAATGAAATTTCTCTTTTAAAAACATCGATATGAGCATGTACGATTGCCAGAAATGGTCTTCCTAGAAACATTGTTTCATTAGGTTCCCTTATTGTGTCCATAATCATGAAATCAGAAGGAAATAGGAATTTATTGATCTTTACTATGACGTTTTCTACTATTCCTAATGGGGCCTTTCTTGTCATATCAGCCATCTCAACTAGCATGTAAGTTCTCTTAAGGTTAGCTAGATTTCAATGTTCGAAAAGTGATCTAGGCATGATATTAATGCTAGCTCCTAAATTTGTCATAGCATATAAATTGAGATCGTCAATAGTATAAAGGAGAGTGAAACTTCCTGGATTCAATTCCTTAGGTGGTGGCTGGCATGGTAAGGCTTCTGAAATATCCTTCTCTTTATTTCGGATGTCATTTTCTTCAACAAAAGACACCCCCTGGACTTCGTTAGTCTTATTAAAAGATGTTTCTATTTGTTTACCTTTATTGGTGTAAACTGCCTTACATTCGCCTACCAATGACTTAAGAATGGTGATTAGTGTAACACCCCGAAATTGTGTCGCAACAGAATAAGGGTCCGGGGCGTGTTACTTCTCAGATCAATAACACAAGATAATATAAGAACGACCAAAAAGTCGTTTAAAACTGATACATTGGATTTGGGTGTAAAGGTTTAATTCGCACTCTGTGTGATTCATCAGCTTTTGGTCACTTGGTTCTGATTCGTCCTTTAATCTGTATTCAGTATCCTCTTCAAGGAGCTCATGTAGTTGAATAAGTTCAAAGCAAGGGAGTAATTCTTTATGGTTTGTATAAATAGAAAGAGCTATCCTCCCATGACACCCCATTTGTTCTTACTCTGCTTTGACTCCATGGTATTCAGCAATATTATGTCTATCGATGTCCCTTTTTCCTTCATTTCAAATTTAGGCTAACAATGTTGGTGCTTGGTTTCCTGAGCAACATTAGGTACTGAATCTATGTGAGAGTCTCTATGTCAACTTAACCGTCATGTTTCTTGGAATTTTAACAAAAATAAGTACAAAAAAAGAAATGAAATAAGTTACAAAAATCAAATTAACAACTAAATTTAGCTTCCCCGACTATCAACGCCAAAAACTTGATGCGTTATTTCTTATCTAAATGAATGATTTGCCAAGTTTTAAATTTATAAAACTCGTCTATCAATTCACGCAATCTAAAGGGTAGAGAACCAGGTCGTATATAGTGCAGGTATTGGTAAATCTGAGGTCGTTCCCAAGAGCTAAGTGTAAATAGTTTTAACTTGATAGTGTCATGGTTTTAAATTTGTTTTTGATTGATTTGAAGACTTAACAGAAAATAAATTACATAAAATAAATTGATATGAAGATAGTAGGGAGAAATGTGTGCTAACCTAGTTATTTCATTACTAATGCTATGAAGTCTATTTCCTGTGCAATGTCTAATTATCCTATTATTAGTGGTTCTAATATCAACAAACCCTAATTGGCATTTGAGGTCTGCTCTATACTTCTTGCGATCCTGAATCCCCAGCAAGTCACAAAGGTAGGGCGTCCAAGTTGCAGTGATTAAACCCCAACTATCCTAAAGACCTGTCTATAACCTAGATAGATTATTAACTCTCTCTGAAAGAGTTCTTACGCTTTTTAAGTGTTTAATGTGATACAGGCGGTAATGTGATAAATTCCTACACTAGGGATAGATGCCAACCTACCCTAGTACTCTGTTAACCCATGTTCAACTAGTTCGCCTGATAATATAACTAACAGGATCCAAACCACCCTCAACACTACCAAAACTCAAGGATCAATGACAGACTAAAAGGATATCCAATAAATCAATAATTAGACAAGAAACATTCAACATAACAATAGTAAATTTATAACTAGGCCAGCACTAGAAGTGCTTAGTTGCTCACGGTAACTATACAACAAGAATAAATGAAAGGATTCATAGATGGAATCATTATTAGTCTTACAGTATGCATTTTTTGAACGATTAAATACAAAAATAGGTAAAGTGACTTCTCCCTTGGACTTTTGGTGGAATGCTTTTGGTCTTGGAGGCTTGGTTCACCCCTTGGTACTGTATTGTAAGTGGTAAAGGGTGAGTGATGCTGATAGTGCCGAATGAGGGCTCTATTTATAAGTATCGAATATGTTACAGCGTAACAGTTATGTATACATTACGCCATAACCATGCTGATGTGGTTTCTAATTCTCCAGGCTTATTTTGTGTTACGACGTAATCGTTTCCGAGATTCTGTTGTGAATAGTGTTTTTACTGTTCATTACAGATTATATCTTATTAACGCAAAACCCGTAAATGTCGTATCTTATTCGTTATAGCTCCGTTTTTAGCGAATCTTTCGAGCACGTTCTCGTAATTGAAAGTTTTATCATATTATTGATGTTTACAAAGTATAAGTTACTGCCATGAATAGTAATTTTTATAAAATTTGTTTTATAAAGTATTTAGCGTCGTAAACTCGTAACTAGCGTATCTTCTTCGTTATAAATCCGATTTTCGAGTTTCTTATCATTTTGGAATCCTTATGAGATGTACTATATTTATAAAACCTAATATGGCTGCTTCCAAATTCGAACCAAAACAGAAAGTTTGAAGTTTTGTGATTACGGCATGTTTTAAGCTTGATTTTTGTACCATTAAGCTTCAACACCTTATTACAACTACTTTACAACATTTATATCTTATGTCTTACATATATAAAGTCCATTAGGTCATGTTTTGCCCAAGAGATCCCAAGATAACAAGATTAACATGTTATTTACACCATTTTCACTTGTAACTTATTAGGTTAACATAAAAACCCTAATTTGTACTTATACATGTTAATACTTAACCAACATGTTAAAACACTTATACATCCCTTTTAACATGATATTACCATCCATATAACATGTAAATAAGTTCACAAAACATTAATCATATGTAAAAATCCCTTTCACATATTCAAAAGTATCCTAAATGGTGATTTAGCTAAATAGAGCATATGAACACATAAAATCTTAGTTATGAAATGATTAAGCTTTTAAATAACCTTGTGTGGATGAGTAGAGAAAAGAATAACAATCACACCCTTGTGATTAACAACCTTGGCTTGAAAATATAAGGTGAAAACCCTAATTTCAACCAAAACCCTAATCTTGCAATATCTTGTTAAAACCTCTTCAAAGCTTAACCAACCCTTCAATTATTCTTAGAATACCTTAAGTATGATGTATAAACACTAATATGGTGAAAGAAAATCAAGCTATGGATTGTGTATGTTATGAGTTTTGAGCCGTGGTTATTGTAAGATAGAAAGGGAGAGTTTTTTCTTGTTTACACTTTGGAAAATGGTAGATGTGTGTTTACTTGCTAGATTAGGCATTATATACTTGACCAAGGACTCAAGGAAGGCCTCAAGGAAGGTTCCTAGGGCAATTGGTCAAGTGCATGTGAAGGTGTAAGGCTTTGTTCCCTTGATATTCATAATATCTAGATATTTAGGAGAGTAGTCATGCAAACAAGATATTACTTGGTCCTATCACTTGAAATCCGGCCACATACACATTTATATGATGATATTTTGATTATTTTGTGTATTGGGTATAATCGTGGGTATTTGCTTAAGCGTAGATAGGTTTTGGTGCTTCCGGGAATGCCGAAACGCATTTTATCGCGAAACGTAAGCATTTTACGTAACCAATAAAAATAAGATGAACAAAGTTGATAATTATCCTCATAATAATCATTTAACACTTGCTTGATGTAAACGTTTAATCGTTTAATGCCCGTTTACATTGAATGATCATTTTTAGTTTACGCGATTTAGCTTAACGATTACGATTTAAGAGCAAACGCGTAAAACCCTAAAAATAAATTGTGAATTACATAATGTTGTACAATGACCTAAAACACGAGGTGTTATAATTAGTGCATCCTCCTCGCCCTTCTTGTCATGCCCATACACGCGTCTCTCTATTTATGTTTTTAGCCAGTCATAAAGATCTTCGTCGGAGCTTAATTCTTCATCTTCAAGTCGAGGTTTGGGTGTAAAGGGTTTATCGCCGCCGGTGTGATTCATCAGCTTTTGGTCACTTGGTTCTAATTTGTCCTTTAATTTGTATTCAGTATCCTCTTCAAGGAGCTCATGTAGTTGAATAAATTCGAAGCAAGGGAGTAATTCTTTATTGTTTGTTGGAAAATAGGGTAGAGCGTTCCTCCATGACAGCCTTTTTGTTTCTACTTCATACTCCATGTATTCAGCAATAGTTATGTCCTCGATGTCCTTTTCCTTCATTTCAAATTTAGGCTTAACCATGCTTGGTGCTTGGTTTCCTTGAGTCAACATTAGGTACTGCTCTATGGTGAGAGTCTCTATGTTAACTTTACCCATCATGTTTCCTGAAAGTTTAACAAAAATTAGTACATAAATAGAATGAATAAGTACAAGAAATCAAATTACAACTAATTTTAGCTCCCCGACAGCGACGCTAAAAACTTGATGCGTTATTTTCTTTTAAATAATATTTGCCAAGTTTTAAATTTATAAAACTCGTCTATCAATTCACGCACTAAAGGGTAGAGAACCAGGTCGTATATAGTACAGGAATTGGTAAATCTGAGGTCGTTCCCAAGAGCTAAGTGTAAATAGTTTTAATTTGATAGTGTCATGGTTTTAAATTTGTTTTTGATTAATTTGAAGACTTAATAGAAAATAAATTGATATGAAGATAGTAGGGAGAAATGTGTGCTAACCTAGTTATTTCATTACTAATGCTATGAAGTCTATTTCCTGTGCAATGTCTAATTATCCTTTTATTAGTGGTTCTAATATCAACAAACCCTAATTGGCATTTAAGGTCTGCTATATACTTCTTGCGATCCTGAATCCCCAGCAAGTCACAAAGGTAGGGCATCCAAGTTGCAGTGATTAAACCCCAACTATCCTAAAGACCTGTCTGTAACCTAGATAGATTATTAACTCTCTCTGAAAGAGTTCTTACGCTTTTTAAGTGTTTAATGTGATAGAGGCGGTAATGTGATAAATTCCTACACTAGGGATAGATGCCAACCTACCCTAGTACTCTATTAACCCATGTTCAACTAGCCAGCCTGATAATATAACTAACAGGATCCAAACCACCCTCAACACTACCAAAACTCAAGGATCAATGACAGACTAAAAGGATATCTAATAAATCAATAATTAGACAAGAAACATTCACCATAACAATAGTAAACTTATAACTAGGCCAGCACTAGAAGTGCTTAGCCGCTCATGGTAAAGTACAGCATTAGTCTTACAGTATGCGTTTTAAATCATTAAATACAAAAATCTGTAAAGTGACTTCCCCATTGAACTTCTGGTGGAATGCTTCGGGTCTTAGAGGCTTGGTTTACCCTTTGGTACTGTATTGTGAGTAGTGAAAGGTGAGTGATGCTGATAGTGCCGAATGAGGGCTCTATTTATAAGTATCGAATATGTTACGGCGTAACAGTTATGTATACGTTACGCCGTAACCATGCTGATGTGGTTTCTAATTCTCCAGGCTTAATTTGTGTTACGACGTAATCGTATCACCATAGTTACGCCGTAACGCTGACTAGGATACACAATCCTTCTTTAATGTACATGTTATGGCGTAAAGGTGATGGAATGGTTATGCCATAATACCTGATGCTGACTCATCTCTTCTTTAATCTTGATTACGGCGTAACTTCTGCGGGGAGGTTATGCCGTAAAAGCCTTGGGTGCCTTTAATTTCTTGAATTCCACGTCTAATTCCCGTGTCTTTTGCTCCAATGCTTGAATTTTTCCTGAAAACTAAATATAAGTGATTAAGTATTGTTTTCAGATATTTATAACATAATTACAAGCATTTTCATAAAGAATTTGATACTAAAAAGGTATCAACTATTTGATGTTATCACTCCCTTTTGACGATGAAAAATATGCAAACCGTAATGCATTGTAAAATTTAAAAGTTACTTGTTTACACTTCATTCTCTCCTTTTTGTCGAAACAAACATGTGTGTGCTTTGATGTCACCACTTCAATATCCGTTTTACTTCCTTCCTCCTTAAAAGGCTAGCTTCCATCATCCTCGTTGAAGTAATACTTATGTCATCCATGTTCGAAAAACTCCAACTATCTACTTTGATGCCCTCGAGCTCCCCCTAGCTCATTGTACCCCTATGATAATTGCATCCCCTGGTTTATTAACCTTCATTGCTAGTGAATCCATGGATCAAATTTTTTAAAATGACTTAACCTACATTAGGGGTTAGTTTTCATTCAACATAATATGTTGATAATAATAAGAGCAACATCATATAGAGGAAATACATATAGTAAAATACATTCAAAGTTTAAGCTATAAAAAAACAAGTAGCATAAGAGATTCTAAGAGCTAATATATGTAAAAGATACATATAGCAAGACACTATCGGGGCTTAAGATATGCTAGTCTTGCGTATGAATACTATAGAGTGTGACACTCTATTGGAGAATGAATGCTATAAAGTGTGAGCATTTCAATGAATGGTAGAAACTAGACACATGCAATCATTAAAAATCAACAACCTATATGATCAAATAAAAACAACGAGATGAAATAAATGACAATAAAGAATTATTGTTACTCAAAAAAGCTTAAGGATCAAGACACGACCGACACCCTTTGGTATAATCATTTTTTAAAGCTCATATATATTAAAATGCTCCGTGGAGGAGATCGAAACAAACACAAAAAAAGAAAACAAAAAAAGGCCTAACATCAAAAGGCCAAACAAAAAACTAACCACAACGAAGCAACAAACAACCAATCTAAAAGCATGTTAAAAAGAGATCTAGGATTAGAAATCAAATTGTTCCAGTTGCTAGTGGACGACTTGCAACGGACCGAGATCTACATCTTTGATAACCTTTAGATTGACGGAAAACATCTTCTTCTAATATTTTACCACGTGAGTCGGGAGAGGCATGGACTACCTCATTTCTCCACTTCTATATCACCCATAAACTGCATTGAAAGATGCCATAAATAACCTTGTCGAGTTTGGGAAATCCAAGATTAACAAAAGTACCCAAACTGATATTACTAATGGAGAACAAAGGGAACGATATGGGGGTATCAAGCTGCCATCGACTCCAAACTTTTCTCCAAATAGGAATCACACGAGAACAACTAATAAGACAATGGACAATAAATTCATCCACATTGTCACAAAAAGGATAACCCATTGAAGTAATGGTTACACCCTTCGTATAATTGTTCAACCAATCTTACCAACTTTAATAAACGAGAGTAGAATTCATTTATTAATTGACACACCATTATTATGAGAATGGATTCTTCCAAGATGTCATTCGGATAAGGAGTTCTAACATAATTAAATGACATGTTCTTTTATGATATCATTAACTAACAAAGATGATGATTTAGATTCGGATAGACTTTCGTCAAGGTTACACTGAGAGATCCCTAAATCCTTAAGGTTACATTGTTAAGCATTATGTGTGCTTTTCATGTTTGGAATGTACTAAGAAAAATACCATCGTAAGACTTTAGGTCAAACTTAGTGAGGTAAAATGTTGACGGTAAGGATAATTTGTTGATTAGACATACTCTAAACTTTTTCTTTAGAACTGAAGTTTTTATGTCACTTAAAGATAGAAAAATATCATTAATATCTTGATAAGGCATGCCAAAATATATACTTGTAAGGAGCTATATTAAGGGATAAATAAATAAGATAAAAATGAAAACTATATGCACCTGGATGTGAATGTAAATGATTCAATATAATCAAAAAGTGAGAAATAATTAGCATGAATGAAAAGGGAAGGTGTTGAGCTACGGTTGGAAACTACGATTTAGATTAATATATCGTTTGCACTAACAATGTTATACATGGTATGTTAAAAGATATGCATGTGATCCTTTTGTGGGGGAGTATCTCTAACGGCATTGAGACAATGCAGTTATAATGGTATTTCCATTTATAATTAAGAAAAGGTATGAGAGATTACATCATTCTATTAATAATAAAATCATTTTTTGTCTCAAAATTTAGAATAATGTGACAAGTGTATTATTCTAATTGTAAATGGATGAAAATTTTATGATCCTAGTTTTGTGTTGGAGGTCATTTGACGAGTGAAGGGTTTTGTTTTGCAATGATACACTATGATAATAATGGTTGTAATTTCTCAAACTAATTATCACTATCAAAAGTGAAGCTTAGTTATAAGGTTTGAGTGTATAGTAGAAGTGTTTCTTGAGAGGTTTGAGTATGATTGATGTAGGGGTTGAAGGTTGTAAAACTAATCATCACTATCAAGAGTGAAGTATAGTTATAAGATTTGAGAGTGATGGTTGATAACGTTCTTGTAAGGTTGATGTAAGGTTTGAAGGTTCTAATGACGAGGCTAATATTTAAATGAATTGGTGAAATGTTAAATAATTTTTTCTTAAGACACAAAGGAGTTGTCAAACACGTGATTTGTTCTTTTCTTGAGGAGGCATTGATGCTAAATAATGATGTTGGGGGTTAGAGACTAGAACCAACTATGTTTTTATGAACGAGGTGTACTTGTGTTTTGGAATAAGAAGTGAGTATTCTTGCGAGTTGGTTCTTAGCTAATAAGAACCGCATCTGTGTTTTCTTGAGAGTGTTTGATAAAATACTATATGTATACGAGTGTGTTTTCCCTCCCCTTTAATCGATGGCTATCCTACATAAAGTGTAAAAAAATAAAGAAGAGTACAAACGTTGACATAAGCGATGAGCTTAGTAATGTTAAGAGGGATGATGGTTAGGATACAATGAAACAATCATATGACGAGGAATGTTGTTACCTTATAGGAGGTAGAGGATATTGTGGAGATGAGATATTTACTTTCTATATAGTGGTAGAGGCGAGATTGAGGGAATACATTACGTAAATAAAAAAGATAATGATCAAAATAATGTGAACGAAAACCCTTAGAGACTAAGACAATTATGCAACTATTTTAAAACCTTTGTATTTAAGAAAATCAAGTTTCAGGAGGATACGAGAATCCGTATGAATACTCGAAAGTTACTTTTTTCTATTTAGTATATGAAAGTTACTCAATAAATTCTAGTGTCATGAGGTAATAACCTAAATGTAAAAGACGAATGGAAAAGACATTAAGTCATTTAAACGTATTAATCATGATAATCAAAGATATTAACATGTAAGACTATGTGACGCCTAAATGTTTATCGTGATAGACGACCCTAATTCATTAATCATAAAAATGACATAGTGTGGGTGCACAATAAACACGTAAGTCATATAACAAGTCACATAAGGAACATTAATAATTCTCATGCATATATGATGCAAAACATGTTAACATTTAGCATTTAAGAGCATGTATCATTAAGATAAATATATAGATATTTTATCAGAATTATTAAACAAGAACAAAACATTTCTAGTAACTATGCACTTAACAACAACCCAAATAATAATTGAGCATCAAAATAACATGAAGAAATATAATCATATTTCACAAGAACAAATTATCATTTTGAAACATCAGAACACATATGTGAGATGCAAGTAGTCTAGATTGACTAAGGAGAATCCTAATTACTACTTGTTTAATATGAAATCCTAATGACACACAAAGTTTATCAAAGTACTCTATCTTTAGGAAGATCCATTTAACCAAGTTAGAGAATAAATATGAGACTATTACTAGTGGTGATCAATTAAAGCCAACCATGACCATTTTTATGAGTTATACCACTAACCCAACTTCTCTTATGGAAGAGATTTAACCGTAAAGTCAAATTGAATATCTAGTGCAATAGGTTGTCTAGTAGTCATTCTCATGTTAGAAAAAATAGAATTCCTATAGTTTCCTAATGAAGTGTAGCAAAGATGAAATTTTTATTGTCCGTTAATAGTTAGCCTAATATGACTCAACTAACCAAATTTTAATGCCGGTTGATCGAGATGATATATTTCACACATAATCCTAATAGAGATATATCAAATCCTAAGGTTAGAAGAGAAAGCGAGCAAGGTGTCTTGATCTTGTGTTTGGGATCAAGAGATAGTTAGGTTTAGATGGCATATTGCTTGATCTAAAGGAAGTCTCTTAATAAGTCATCTTGCATATTTTAGTTCTTACATGTTATTTAAACAAAACTGAATCTTCTAGCACCTAGAGGTATGCTTAAGTGTGAAAATGTAGAATTTGTTATATTAAAAGTGTTATAAAAATGCTCTTTTGCATATCTTTATGAAAATAATCTAATTCAGATTAACTCAATATACTTGTGGATGTTCTATTGTAAAAAAGCTAATGTACTAAAGGGTAGTTATATATATGTTAGACCTTAAACAAGTGCAAAAAGTTAAAAAAAAGAGGTTCAAATCTAATGACGTCGGACGAATCCCTACATCTCAAAGACAAATCTGGTGTTTTAGATTCGTGGATCCGATGGGTGTCAATTTTGGGTAAGAACATGTGCAAACATGTTTTTAGTGAAGTTGTTAGCTTTTAGGTGGTGTGAGAAGTTTACATACGTTCTAAAACATCTCGTGATTGTTTTATTTTTAGGTTAATTGTTAAGCAATGATTAGCTATATATAAGTTTTAACTTTAAAAACGTGCAAGTTAAGATATGCATGTATGAGACTATGGATATGGTTGTGATGCATCATTAAAATGACACATATTTTATCTTTAATAAATAAGTTTGTTAGAAAGGATAACATTATTTTACTCCTTATTCTGAGCGAGTGAGTATACACTCACACACACAACTAATGAAACAAGTTTTTGAGGGTTTTATTATAACGAATGTATTTCACTTATATTATCTATTGACACATGTTTTGTAGTGGGGTTGTTTTTTCAGTTATATAACTTATTTTAAACCAACCAAGTGTACATTATTCGATTGTAACATGACCATATCCTCCTACAAGAAAAATAGCATGCATATGATATATATTATCATTTTTATCAAACATTTTGATAAGAAAATGCATTTTATACTTTGACATAATGTTCTCCTTAGCATTATGTTGTCCTAAATGAATTGGGTAAAAATACATGTTATGATAATTTCAATACAACAATATGTGCTCATATATGCAAAAGATTTTCACGAAGTGTTTATTACTTGACAAGTGTACGTAATTTTCAACATTACTCATGCTTAGTAAAAAAAATTGAAAAATATTTTATTCATTTTATAAATTGTGAGATGGATCCGAATGTGATTTCGAGTTTTGTGTGCTTTTAAATTATATCAGCAAAGTTACATATATTGTGCATTTGCTCGTGTGTGGTTTTTAGTTTTTTTGGGTAAAGGGTTTCCCCGGTAAATTTTATTACTCCAAAAAACATTGAAGTATAAGGGATGAGGGTGAGTCCCACATCTTTACCCGTTACCTGGACAAAACTACTTCCTAAAAAGAAAGTACAAAAATGACTAGACAAAAGAAAAAAAATATTTCTTCTTGCGACTTCGAACACGGATATCCAAATTATCGCATATAGCTTGAAGCTCATGATAAAGATCATGACATTCGTCCATATCATCATCGTATGGGTCATCATCATAGTCACCATTACCATGCAAATCCCTCCATTATTCCAGCAAACTTTGAGTGCCAAAACCTACCCTTTCAGATGCCATAGAACGAGCCATATCATTATCAACTGATGCAACCTCATCTTCGCTGTCATATTCACCCAGAAACTCTACCTTCTTTAAAGGATTACCAGCTTTATCTACAAAAATAGCTTGCCCACTAGTAAGTAACTCTTCAAACTTCCCGATTTTATCAATAATAGGAGTAGTACTAGAACTACTATTATCGGCATTCATAAAGAGGATCCACTTGAAGTAGCCCTGCTATTTATCAAATTAGTAGTCTCTTCATTGGTACCAAACTCCACATCATTATCGACTGAATTAAAAACATCAAATTGATTTGAATTACTAACCTTAATAGTAGGTTCTACACCTTTCTTCTTATTATCCCTAGAACTAGCAGTAGGCTTTTTGGGAACATGTCGATATTCTTGCTGAGGTTTAAAACCTATTTTCAGACCAACCAGAACACCTCGAGAAGTTTGACTAGGCTTCTTCACTTTCTTCTACTCACCAGCACCTGTATTCTTAGGACATTCCTCATGAATATGTCCAAAAACCTTACAAGATGAACACCTAGGAGGGTTACACTCATACTCAACACGGACATTACATGTATCAAGTTCTTCTTTGGGTACAACCAAACCTGTTATGTTTTATGGCCCAACATAACAAACCTTTTACCTTTGTGTTTTAAGGCCTAAACACATAAACAAACTAACCTCTAGTTTGTTGTATAACGAGTGATACATGATGGTGTATCGTGAGGATCCAAGACATGAGTGTCTTATGGATATGTAAACCTAATCTAACATCAATGTATGAAGATGACAAGTCTCTAAGCTTGTTAGGTTGATCTTGATATATTTTCTTGTGGTAGAGGAGGATGGAAAGATCTCTACGCTTGCTTGAATGGATGGTCATGTAGAAACATACTTGTAACAAATGAAATTTAGAAGCATTATGATCAAGGGTTAGTGTGGTTTTAAAGACCTGTGAATGTGTGTTTCTACATTATGAAAGCTTGGTTATAATGACCGTGAAGTGTGTGAAAATATGCAAGAGAAAGGTTTGAAAAGAGTGAGTTAAAATGTAAACAAGACGTCTTTATTTATAGGCAAGAATTTTGGTTCACTTTCTTCTATCAACGGATCCACAAATCCAAACGTATGGTTTGTTAAAAGCGGATCCGTCGCCTGTCAGCTGACCTTTTTTTGTCTTGTGTGGTTAACTAAAATATTTTTAAGTCTTTTGATTAGATCCTTAAAGTACCATGTATCCATTTCAGTAGCTGTGCGCAGTAGCAGTGAGCAATAACAATGAGCAGTAGTTGTCACAGTTCATCGCTCATTTTCCACAGCTTCTTAAACAAGCATTAGAAAATTAGCATACCTAAAAAATAGCACCGCTCACTGCTCCTTTGCCAAAAGACCAATAAAAATCAAAAGGTTCCCCGCTTCTTTTGCCAAACAAGCACTATAAGTCAAATGCTCTTGCTCACTGCCCTAAAAAGCTCCACCACCGCTCCGTACCAAACATACCCTTAGTTTTTAGAAGGTAAATCAAGGTAATCACCATAATGGAAAGATTTGAAGGATATGAAAATATCTTAAAATTTTATATCTAAAAGTGGTTAAACACAAGTGATTAATTTTGTCATATTCTCTAATGCATTTTAATAAATGTTAAGTAAATGATTACTTGGAAAGCATTTGTTTAGGTGTGTAAGTAAACTTATAAAGGTTTATACAAATTATTAATGTATTATGCATGACAAAATAGGTTCTTTAATCATTGGGCTAGTTTGATAAAAACGAGTTCATACTTTGTATAAAATGCAAAACGAGGTTAAAAAAATGATTGAACTTGAAAATACTTAATGACTCTAAAATTTATTTTAATCATTCTCAATGGTTTATTAAATGGTTTGATCACAATGCAACGTAGCAAACATATTTGTGACTGAGTTGAAGCATGAGTGGACTAGATACGTTAAGAGGTGTTGATGAATGTATGTGTTGATGAGGTGTGGTCACGAGTAACTTCCGTATTTTACGTTATGTATTACAAGTTACTTGTTTGTCATTATTAAAATATACGAGACAATTTAGTTTAAATATCAAAATATTTGCACTAAGATAACTTACACTTCAGTCACGACCGTGTTAATATCGATTGATTTATAAAGTGTCCCACATCAATGTCATACTCTTATCATAAGAGGAACAAAATACTTTTCGCCTATACCCACCTCATAATACATAATTTGCAATACCCACAAGAATTATGTAAGGTCACCGTGTTACCAGAAAGTTAGAGTTGCATCTACGAAAAACTTATTATGTATTATAAATGTGCCATATATCAGATGTCTAAGGACACACAAGAATACCTATCATAAACGTGACTCACTAGGTAACAATCATCCATATAGTGACGTCTCTTACATGCCATCTAATATTTATCCCTATGGATACATATGAATTTTGTCCCCATCCAGTTAATTATTTGTATACATAGATAAACACTAAAACTTCATATTCGTCATCTATTTTATATGTGCAAAAAATTATTTTTTTATCATGCATAACATGCATAGTTTTTTACATTTAATGTGCATAAAAATTATCCTAGTAATTTTTAAAAAGTTATAATCAGTCTTTAAAAACCATTACTTGTTTATATAATATTTTCAAGTATTTTACTAGAATGAATATTGTCATTTTAAATGAATGTTAACTGCGAAAGTTTATGCAAAGATAAAAAAACTACAAAAGGAATGTATTTTCTTACTAAATAAGTTTTTAGATAAGCTTTTCATTTTAGGATTTACAACTACTGCTAGGTTCATTTTAATTAAAAGACTTATTAAATGTGATTGTGAGTTAGACCAATGCAAGCATAAACTAAGTTCAAAAATACATATTCTTTTACATATACACCAATGTATTAATATGATATTTTCTCATGTTCAGATAATCCATGGTTAAGCAAGATAATAGGATGAAACGATTTAGAGACCTTGTTGAAACTTTGATAAAATGAAAATGTTGAATATTTGGCGGTGACACATTTTAACACTTAAACTTAATAAAACGATAATTATGCAAGATAATATTTGACAAACTTAGTTAGCTCTTAATCCTAAGTGAGTTACCATACTTAACAAGATTTAGAAGATGTTGATCTAACATTTAAAAAAATTTGATCTATGCCTATATGCAATGTAAAAATAATTTCACAACTTAGTGCAAGAAAATCTAGAATAAGTCTTATTAATGCATAATCATGAGAACTAATAGCGTAAAAGGCATATGTTACACATATTTTTCTAGATTTAAACATCTCAACTAAGATTTACAATAAGCACATAACAAGATTAACTAACTATATTAAGCTGCAAAGTAAAACAATTATTCATTTAGCATAACACAAAAAAATACTTTACTTCATTTTGTGTATAAAATATATAATGTATACTTAGCTTGATTTTATTTATAAATAAATTAGTTTCCCCATTAATAAGTTTGAAAAAGCTTTTACTTTTAAATGAAAAATATATCAACTTTCAAAGAGATACAAGCTGGAAATGCCCAACTCGAAAGGAGAAGAAAAATAAAAGTTTTACGCTAAAACAAAACTTAGAATTTTAGACACTCTGTAGCCTTTTTCTTATTAGACCAAGTTAAAACATAAATTAAGATCTAATATTAATTACAATTGATAGTACACTCAGTACTTCAAATTGGTTTTGACCTCATCGAAATTTATCGAATGGTTGATTAACTATGAATTTTTAAAGATGACAAAAAACTGAAAATATCGCCGACAAATTCAAACCTAACAAGCACAGATCCCACATTATGGATATGTGGATTCGTCAAAAGCTTATTTTAGGACAGAGAGTATACTTCAATTTTAAATACATGGATCTCGTCTTTTATTTTTTAAAGAAACACTTCAAGGTAGTATAACAAACTATATATAACAATAAAAACTTATAAGTATTAAGCAAAGAAATACTTTTAATATTATATCTCGCTTCATGGGTCATGGATCGTATTCAATTTTAAAAACTTAAATCTTTTGTATCAAATAACTGATCAAATGTGACACAATATGAAATGTGTTAATAATAGTTCTACAACAATAAAGATAGTATAGAGCATTGAATAAAGAATGTCACAAACATAAACACAATATGAACACTAAGACACAACACGAAAACAAGCATGATGCAAATATAAATTTAAAGTGATAAGTAAAATAAAGCGCAAATCGGACACGCTGATTTATAGTGGTTCGATCACGAAGCTTCTCTTCACCCTACTCCGATCCCCGAGTACCTAACTTGAGAATTAATTCAATAAGTCAATAAGCTTCTTTCTCGGCTGAGAGGACCTTACACACATCACTTACAATGTTTACCGATACTAAGCTACGTATCAAGTTCTTCTTTGGGTACAACCAAACCTGTTATGTTTTATGGCCCAACATAACAAACCTTTTACCTTTGTGTTTTAAGGCCTAAACACATAAACAAACTAACCTCTAGTTTGTTGTATAATGAATGATACATGATGGTGTATCGTGAGGATCCAAGACATGAGTGTCTTATGGATATGTAAACCTAATCTTACATCAATGTATGAAGATGACAAGTCTCTAAGCTTGTTGGGTGGATCTTGATATATTTGCTTGTGGTAGATGAGGATGGAAAGATCTTTAAGCTTGCTTGAATGGATGGTCATGTAGAAACATGCTTGCAACAAATGAAATTTAGAAGCATTATGATCAAGGGTTAGTGCGGTTTTAAAGACATGTGAATGTGTGTTTTTACATTGTGAAAGCTTGGTTATAATGACCGTGAAGTGTGTGAAAATATGCAAGAGAAAGGTTTGAAAAGAGTGAGTTAAAATGTAAACTAGACGTCTCTATTCATAGGGAAGAATTTTGGTTCACTTTATTCTATCAACGGATCCACGAATCCAAACATATGGTTTGTTAAAACCGGTTCCGTCGCTTGTCAGCTGACCTTTTTTTGTCTTGTGTGGTTAACTAAAATATTTTTAAGTCTTTTGATTAGATCCTTAAAGTACCATGTATCCATTTAAGATTTGATTTGATTTAGGGTATGTTTGTTAAAATGAGCAGTAGCAGTGAGTAGTAGCAGTGAGATGTAGTTGTGAGCAGTAGCTGTGCGCAGTAGCAGTGAGCAATAACAATGAGCAGTAGTTGTCACAGTTCATCGCTCATTTTCCAAAGCTTATTAAACAAGCATTAGAAAATTATCATACCTAAAAAATAGCACCGCTCACTGCTCCTTTGCCAAAGGACCAATAAAAATCAAAAGGTTCACCGCTTCTTTTGACAAACAAGCACTATAAGTCAAATGCTCTTGCTCACTACCCTAAAAAGCTCCACCACCACTCCGTACCAAACATACCCTTAGTTTTTAGAAGGTAAATCTAGGTAATCACCATAATGGAAAGATTTGAAGGATATGAAAATATCTTAAAATTTTATATCTAAAAGTGGTTAAACACAAGTGATTAATTTTGTCATATTCTCTAATGCATTTTAATAAATGTTAAGCAAATGATTACTTGGAAAGCATTTGTTTAGGTGTGTAAGTAAACTTATAAAAGTTTATACATATTATTAATGTATTATGCATGACAAAATAGGTTCTTTAATCATTGGGCTAGTTTGATAAAAACGAGTTCATACTTTGTATGAAATGCAAAACGAGGTTAAAAAAATGATTGAACTTAAAAATACTTAATGACTCTAAAATTTATTTAAATCATTCTCAATGGTTTATTAAATGGTTTGATCACAATGCAACGTAGCAAACATATTTGTGACTGAGTTAAAGCATGAGTGGACTAGATACGTTAAGAGGTGTTGATGAATGTATGTGTTGATGAGGTGTGGTCACGAGTAACTTCCGTATTTTACGTTATGTATTACAAGTTACTTGTTTGTCATTATTAAAATATACGAGACAGTTTAGTTTAAATATCAAAATATTTACACTAAGATAACTTACACTTCAGTTACGACCGTGTTAATATCGATTGATTTATCGAGTGTCCCACATCAATGTCATACTCTTATCATAAGAGGAACAAAATACTTTTCGCCTATACCCACCTCATAATACATAATTTGCAATACCCATAAGAATTATGTAAGGTCACCGTGTTACCAGAAAGTTAGAGTTGCATCTACGAAAAACTTATTATGTATTATAAATGTGCCATATATCAGATGTCTAAGGACACACAAGAATACCTATCATAAACGTGACTCACTAGGTAACAATCATTTATATAGTGACATCTCTTACATGCCATCTAATATTTATCCCTATGGATACATATGAATTTTGGCCCCATCCAGTTAATTATTTGTATACATACATAAACACTAAAACTTCATATTTGTCTTAATTCATATTGTGACTAAACAATATGATAACCTATATCATCTCAACATCACACAAAAACATAAAGAAAACTAGAGAGAGAAAAAGGGTTTTTAGAGAGAGAAATAAAAGACAAAAATAAGAGAGAATGGTTATTGCACTAGTAAGAAAGAGTGAACAACAACACCCTCCCTAACATGCTTGGGAGGGTTTATATACCCTAAGAGGGCAGGCCCTTTATGGGCTTTGATCTTGGGCCTTAATGAGCCAAAACAAGAAAACTAATGGGCTTTAGCTCAATACCTAGGCCCAATTAGCTTTAATATAATTCCCGTAAACTACGTTTTTTTATACAAGGCTCAGGAATAAATAATGACCATCACTATAATTTAAACGAGGCTAATAATCTCCCCCTAAGGGGTGGTTATTGCACTTATGGCTTCACTTCTTGAGACGTCTTGAATCTTGGAGCCTTGTATGCTTGGGAATTCTTTTGTAGTTCCTTTTGCATGCTTACGATTTGGGATCTTGATCTTTGACTTGATATCTCATGACTTTAACTTCATATCTTGGTTTTTAGACTTGAGATAATCTTGGATACTTCTTGATTGGAACACTCCTTAACCAACATACTCATCCTATGACATCACTTGAAGGCTGACAATCTTCCTTAACATAAAACTTGTGACTTGATCTACTTGTACTAATATACATGATGTTCTTTGAGGAAGTTCTTGTTTATCAGAGCATGCAGAAGTGTATCTTTGAAATTTAGAATTGTCTTTAAGTTTTGGTTAATGTCGTTGAATGTATCCTTAGACTTCGAGAATGAGTATGTGGATCCGATGGGTGTCCATTTTGGGCCAGAACATGTGCAAACATGTTTTTAGTGAAGTTGTTAGCTTTTAGGTGGTGTGAGAAGTTTACATACGTTTTAAAACATCTCGTGATTGTTTTATTTTTATGTTAGTTGTTAAGCAATGATTAGCTATATATAAGTTTTAACTCTAAACACGTGCAAGTTAAGATATGCATGTATGAGACTACGGATATGGTTGTGATGCATCAATAAAATGACACATATTTTATCTTTAATAAATACGTTTGTTAGAAAGGATAACATTATTTTACTCTAATTTATGTTTTAAATAACTAATGAAATAAGTTTTTGAGGGTTGATATAACGAATGAATTTCACTTATTTATCTATTGACACATGTTATAGTGGGTTGTTTTTTCAGTTATAATAACTTATTTTTAACCCACCAAGTGTAATGTATTCGATTGTAACACGACCATTCATGCTACAAGAAAATAGGATGCATATGATATATACTATCATTTATCAAACTTTTGATAAGAGAAATGTATGTTTACTTCGATATAATGTTCTCCTTAGCATTATGTTGTCCTAAATGAATTAGGTAAAAATATATGTTATAATAATTTCAATACAACAATATGTTCTCATATATGCAAAAGATTTTCATGAAGTTTTTATTACTTGACAAGTGTACGTAATTTTCAACATTACTCATGTTTAGTAAATAAATTGAAAAATATTTTATTCATTTTGTAAATTGTGAGATGGATCCGAATTTGATTTTGAGTTTTGTTTGCTTTTAAATTATATCAGCAAAGTTACGTATATTGTGTATTTTCTCGTGTGTGATTTTTAGTTTTTTTTGGGTAAAGGGTTTCCCCGGTAAATTTTATTACGCCAAAAAATATTTAAGTACAAGGGATGAGGGTGAGTCGCACATCTCCACCCGTTACGTGGGCAAAACTACTTCCTAAAAGGAAGGTACACAAAATGACTAGACAAAAGAATTTTTTTTATTTCTTCTTGCGACTTCGAACACGGATATCCAGATTATCGCATATAGCTTGAAGCTCATGATAAAGATCCTGACCTTCGTACATATCATCATTGTATGGGTCATCATCATAGTCACCATTACCATGCAAATCCCTCCATTATTCCAGCAAACTTTGAGTGCCAAAACCTACCCTTTCAGATGCCATAGAACGAGCCATATCATTATCAACTGATGCAACCTCATCTTCGCTGTCATATTCACCCAGAAACTTTACCTTCTTTAAAGGATTACCAGCTTTATCCACAAAAATAACTTGCCCACTAGTAAGTAACTCTTCAAACTTCTTGATTTTATCAATAATAGGAGTAGTACTAGAACTACTATTATCGACATTCATAAAGAGGATCCACTTGAAGTAGCCCCGTTATTTATCAAATTAGTAGTCCCCTCATTGGTACCAAACTCCACATCATTATCGACTGAATTAAGAACATCAAATTGATTTGAGTTACTAACCTAAATAGTAGGTTCTACACCTTTTTTCTTATTATCCCTAGAACTAGCAGTAGGCTTTTTGGGAACAGGTCGATATTCTTGCTGAGGTTTAAAACCTATTTTCGGACTAACCGGAAAACCTCGAGAAGTTTGACTAGGCTTTTTCACTTTCTTCTTCTCACCAACACTTGTATTCTAAGGACATTCCTTATGAATATGTCCAAAAACCATACAAGACGAACACCTAGGAGGGTTCCACTCATACTCAACATGGACATTACATGTATAATGGCCCTCCCTAGTAATTTTAGGCATAGCCACGACAATGTCATCTTTCAACTCTACATCAGCTCGAAGCTCAATCATAACTCTAGCCTAGCTTGACATACCTCAAGATTGCACGCACATATCAGATGTATAAGAGTCAAGCATTAGAAGAGTACCCAGTTTAGTAGCAATGGCACTCAAGCTATCCTTGCTGAAGGTCGTAACAGGTACACCATGGAGTTTAACCCAAACTGGAACAGTACTAACATCTTCCTTCAATAGGTTCTCATCTGGATGCCATTTCTTTAGGATAAGCGGGTTATTCCGGATAAACCATGGACCATTCTCAAGCATAGCATATAATCCGTCCATGTAGCTAAATTAAAAGGAGAATAATCTAGTAGACGAGCTGAACATTGAGCGAATAAGCCCATATTTATCCTAAGTATTCCTAACATAGTTAGCAACAATAGGGTATGTCACCTTCTTCCCCAAGAAAAAACCATAAGATGTATTAGCAAATCGTTCACTTATAACACGAATAGAGTCTACCGGAAAAACCACATCAATCCCATTACCCCCGGGTGTAAACAAAGTACGAATATTCACTTTCTTCCCACATGGTTTACCAGTTATATTAGCATACGAAGACTTACCAAGGGCATTACTAACCGAAGTAATTACCTACGTAGGTAATGGTGGAAAAGATCCCAGAACAGTAGTATCCTCCAAAGAGCTTAGCTTATCCTTTTACACAGTCATGTCAATCATAGATGGTGTAACACCCTTCATAACAGTAGATGTATCATCAACTGGACCAACTTTGTTACGAGTACCATCAGATGCCGTAGATAATCCAATACCAGTATTCGTCAACTCCATCTGTATATTACTAGAAGCACCAATAACAGATGGTACATCACCATCCATTACTACTTCAAAGTTCGAAGCATTCAAATTCAGATTCACAACATTAAGCTCTTTCTCCTTGACACCTCTCCCCACCCCACTACCTTTTTGGCTTATAAACCTCGCTCCATACCACACCTAACAGCAGCCTAAAACTTCCAGCAACTTTGCACGTCTAATTAATAAACCAAAGATGCGATTTTTGCTAAAAATTAAAACCATATAGTAGGGTTTTTGGTATGATTAGGGAAGAACGCACTGAGATCCAGGAACTAATAGTCAAAAACCACATCAAAGAAAGTCGACTCCTAGCAGTTAGAGGATCGAATAAGGAACAACAACTATAGGTTTTGGAAACAAAATCGAACAAAAACCATAATATTATGCGCTCCAAACCTGAGGTCAAACCCTAAAATAGGTTACAATCAAAGTGAATGCAATCAATCAAGAAGATTTCATGCATAAACAAGGATGTAATGAAGATTAGGGCAAGAATTAGGTGGAAGCTGTCGATTTTATGAAGTTAGGGTTTTTTTTGTTTGCCAAAGAGAATCGCCAAGGGTGTTGGTTTCTCAAAAAGTCCTTCCGGGTGCGTCCACAAGATTATGTTAGTATAACTTTACCAAGTGCATTGCAAGGTAAAATACTTGAATATTTTAGACAAAACATCCAAGTCATCAATTCTAATTTGATGTATATTTTAATCAAATTATTCTAATATTCAGAACACACCTATTGGACAGTAGAGTCAATATAGCATCATTATCACAAGTGTGAGTTATGAACATATGCATATATTCTTTTCATCTTGGAGAGGGACAATATTATTTTCATATCAACCTAGTGTGATTGAGTATGTAGATTCGAGATAATATGTTTTGTTATGTTTTTAATATAAACTTGAAGCTAAACAAATAATGAGTTTACATATACCAGAAATCCTTCTTGACCACCACAAACACTCTTTTAATAAAAAAAAATAAAGATTCACCTAATGTGTTACATTATTCCTAAGATTACTTTTAAGTGTGAGGACATTCATAATGATAAGTTAACTTGTTTCTTTAGGATTGCCATCTATTTTATATGTGCAAAAAATTATTTTTTATCATGCATAACATGCATAGTTTTTTACATTTAATGTGCATAAAAATTATCCTAGTAATTTTTTAAAAGTTATAATCAGTCTTTAAAAACCATTACTTGTTTATATAATATTTTCAAGTATTTTACTAGAGTGAATATTGTCATTTTAAATGAATGTTAACTGTGAAAGTTTATGCAATGATAAAAAAACTACAAAAGGAATGTATTTTCTTACTAAGGAAGATTTTAGATAAGCTTTTCATTTTAGGATTTACAACTACTGCTAGGTTCATTTCAATTCAAAGATTTATTAAATGTGATTGTGAGTTAGACCAATGCAAGCATAAACTAAGTTCAAAAATACATATTCTTTTACATATACACTAATGTATTAATATGATATTTTCTCATGTTCAGATAATCCATGGTTAAGCAAGATAATAGGGTTAAACGATTTAGAGACCTTGTTGAAACTTTGATAAAATGAAAATGTTGAATATTTGGCGGTGACACATTTTAACACTTAAACTTAATAAAACGATAATTATGCAAGATAATATTTGACAAACTTAGTTAGCTCTTAATCCTAAGTGAGTTACCATACTTAACAAGATTTAGAAGATGTTGATCTAACATTTAAAAAAATTTGATCTATGCCTATATGCAATGTAAAAATAATTTCACAACTTAGTGCAAGAAAATCTAGAATAAGTCTTATTAATGCATAATCATGAGAACTAATAGCGTAAAAGGCATATGTTACACATATTTTTCTAGATTTAAACATCTCAACTAAGATTTACAATAAGCACATAACAAGATTAACTAACTATATTAAGCTGCAAAGTAAAACAATTATTCATTTAGCATAACACAAAAAAATACTTTACTTCATTTTGTGTATAAAATATAGCAATGTATACTTAGCTTGATTTTATTTATAAATAAATTAGTTTCCCCATTAATAAGTTTGAAAAAGCTTTTACTTTTAAATGAAAAATATATCAACTTTCAAAGAGATACAAGCTGGAAATGCCCAACTCGAAAGGAGAAGAAAAATAAAAGTTTTACGCTAAAACAAAACTTAGAATTTTAGACACTCTGTAGCCTTTTTCTTATTAGACCAAGTTAAAACTTAAATTAAGATCTAATATTAATTACATTGGATAGTACACTCAGTACCTCAAATTGGTTTTGACCTCATCGAAATTTAACGAATGGTTGATTTACTATGAATTTTTAAAGATGACAAAAAACTGAAAATATCGCCGACAAATTCAAACATAACAAGCACAGATCCCACATTATGGATCTGTGGATTCGTCAAAAGCTTATTTTAGGACAGAGAGTATACTTAAATTTTAAATACATGGATCTCGTCTTTTATTTTTCAAAGAAACACTTCAAGGTAGTATAACAAACTAAATATATAACAATAAAAACTTATAAGTATTAAGCAAAGAAATACTTTTAATATTATATCTCGCTTCATGGGTCATGGATCGTATTCAATTTTAAAAACTCTTTTTTTAAATTAGAGCGATGTGGCTCTAATACGAATTGTGGAAAACGTAGAGGGGGAGAGGTTAATATGTTTCTGTTTAAAAACTTAAATCTTTTGTATCAAATAACTGATCAAATGTGACACAATATGAAAAGTGTTAATAATAGTTCTACAACAATAAAGATAGTATAGAGCATTGAATAAAGAATGTCACAAACATAAACACAATATGAACACTAAGACACAACACGAAAACAAGCATGATGCAAATATAAATTTAAAGTGATAAGTAAAATAAAGCGCAAATCGGACACGATGATTTATAGTGGTTCGATCACGAAGCTTCTCTTCACCCTACTCCGATCCCCGAGTACCTAACTTGAGAATTAATTCAATAAGTCAATAAGCTTCTTTCTCGGCTGAGAGGACCTTACACACATCACTTACAATGTTTACCGATACTAAGCTACGTATCAAGTTCTTCTTTGGGTACAACCAAACCTGTTATGTTTTATGGCCCAACATAACAAACCTTTTACCTTTGTGTTTTAAGGCCTAAACACATAAACAAACTAACCTCTAGTTTGTTGTATAATGAATGATACATGATGGTGTATCATGAGGATCCAAGACATGAGTGTCTTATGGATATGTAAACCTAATCTTACATCAATGTATGAAGATGACAAGTCTCTAAGCTTGTTGGGTAGTATCTTGATATATTTGCTGTGGTAGATGAGGATGAAAGATCTCTAAGCTTGCTTGAACTGGAATGGTCATGTTAGATACATGCTTGCCAACCAAATGAAAATTTAGAAGCATTATGATCAAGGGTTAGTGCGGTTTTAAAGATATGTGAATGTGTGTTTTTACATTGTGAAATCTTGGTTATAATGACCGTGAAGTGTGTGAAAATATGCAAGAGAAAGGTTTTGAATAAGAGTGAGTTATAATTGTAACTAGACGGTCTTCTTATTCATTGGGGAGATTTTTTGGTTCACTTTTTCTAGCATATGGATCCACGAAATCTAACATATGTTTGTTTATAAACGGTTCCGTCGCTTGTCAGCTGACCTTTTTTTGTCTTGTGTGGTTAACTAAAATCTTTTAAGTCTTTTTATTAGATCCTTAAAGTACCATGTATCCATTTAAGATTTGATTTGATTTAGGGTATGTTTGTTAAAATGAGCAGTAGCAGTGAGTAGTAGTAGTGAGCTGTAGCTGTGAGCAGTAGCAGTGAGCAGTAACATTGAGCAGTAGTTGTCATAGTTCACCGCTCATTTTCCACAGCTTCTTAAACAAGCATTGGAAAATTAGCATTCATAAAAAATAGCACCGCCCACCGCTCCTTTGCCAAAAGACCAATAAAAATCAAAAGGTTCACCACTTCTTTTGCCAAACAAGCACTATAAGTCAAATGCTCTTGCTCACTGCCCTAAAAAGCTCCACCACCGCTCCGTACCAAACATACCCTTAGTTTTTAGAAGGTAAATCAAGGTAATCACCATAATGGAAAGATTTGAAGGATATGAAAATATCTTATAAGATTTATATCTAAAAGTGGTTAAACACAAGTGATTATTTTTGTCATATTCTCTAATGCATTTTAATACTGTACCTGTGATCAAGTACATTAAATGAATCTTCTTGACAGGGTTTCTAGCTCAAAGTATTGGATTCTCTAATGCATATACATCAAATTCACCACCGAAACATCTCAAAGCAGACAACACGATAAGAGTGAATCAATTAGTTATGATATGACTGATTGAGTCGTTAATACGTGTTTAGTCTTTCCATGCCCAGATGCCCTTTTGAGGCTGCAACAATGGACATGAGATTGAAAACTTGTTTGAAAATCAGTCGATATGTTAATGAATAAATATTTTTAAACATATCGAGATTTTAATGTTTTCTAAAAGCATCCGTCGATTCTCATTAATTCACACATATTATATTTACGTCTGTGTTGGACTCTTGTACAGCTTGTGTTCTTGATGATGAATGACAAGTTTATATGGAATTGTGTCATAATGAGATTTATTGATTGATCTCGTTGGCTCTAGACTCTATAAGTGCACTTTTTTTATTTGGTGATTGAAGGCTGGAGCGGACTGCCACCTTTTCAATATCTACGATCTCAGAATGAGAAAGTCGATAGAAGCGTGTTGTACTCCGTGAGAAATGAAACATAGTTAATTGGAGAGTGTCACACCCCGTTAATGGCGGAAACACGGGATGCGACGATACCATTCATCACACAAGATACAAGATCATACAGTTTATAAATTATATTCATAAAACTGAAGTTTGCAGAACTTTATAACTTTCATAAAGTGACTCACTATGTTAAACAATATCCATTAGTGACGTCTCTTACATGTCATTAATTTCATCCTATGGATACATAGGCTTTTGGGCCATCAGTTATTTATTTATTTACATAGATAAACCCCAAAACCTCATATTCGTCTTAATTCATATTGTGACTAAACAATATGATAACCTATATCATCTCAACATCACACGAAAACATAAAGAAAACTAGAGAGATAAAGAGGGTTTTTAGAGAGAGAAATAAAAGAGAAAAAGAAGATAGAATGGTTATTGCAATAGTAAGAAAGAGTGAACAACAACACCCTCCCAAACATGCTTAGGAGGGTTTATATACCCTAAGAAGGCCGGCCCTTTGTGGGCTTTGATCTTGGGCCTTAATAGGCCAAAACAAGAAAACTAATGGGCTTTAGCTCAACACCTAGGCCTAATTAGCTTAATATATTTCTTGTAAACTATGTTTTTCTATACAAGTTTGGAGCCTTGTATGCTTGGGAATTCTTTTGTAGTTCATTTTGCATATGCTTACGTTCTTGGATCCTTGATCTTTGCTTGATATTCATAACTTTTACTTCTTTTCTTGGTTTTTAGACTTGAGATAATCTTAGATACTTCTTGATTGGAACACTCCTTAACCAACATACTCATCCTATTACATCACTTGAAGGCTGACAATCTTCCTTAACATAGAACTTGTGACTTGATCTACTTGTACTGATATACATGTCGTTCTTTGAGGAAGTTCTTGTTTATCAGAGCTTGCGGAAGTGTATCTTTGAAATAGAATTGTCTTTTAGTTTTGGTTATTGTCGTTGAATGTATCCTTGGACTTGAGAATGAGTATGTGGCCTTGATTGTGACTCAGCTGGAATATGGTAGTTACGCCATCGACTAGTCTTGCATGTTTAAGTTAGTAATAAAACAACATATATGGACAAATATGTCTTTGTCATTTTGTCGATTTTAGGTTGTGATAACCACCGGTTCCTTGTTTTACAACATTAATATTGGACCTGTGATCAGGTACATTAAATGAATCTGCTTGACAGGGTTTCTAGCTCAAAGTGTTGGATTCTCTAATGCATACGCATCAAATTCCCCACCGGAACATCTCATAGCAGACAACACGATAAGAGTGAATCAGTTAGTTATGATATGATAATTGACCGCGTCATAATTGTTTAGTCTTTCCATGCCCAGATGCCCTTTTGAGGCTGCAACAATGGACATGAGATTGAAAACTTGTTTGAAAATCAGTCGATATGTTAATGAATAAATATTTTTAAACATATCGAGATTTTTATGTTCTTATCACTTTACATCCTATCATTTTTAGGTGGTCACACTACTCACACTTCCCTTCCCTCCCCCTAACATAGCTTTAGAAAACTAACCTTATCATTTCATCGTCCTTCCTGAATTAAGCATAGTTGATCAGGCTATGCGTAATTTAGGAATAATACCATGAACTGCTCGGGTTATTCAACTTTCGGCATGTTCGAGGTTTTACTAAAAACAGACTTCACTTTCTGGTTATAGTTGCGCTTTTTATTTTATAAAAAATGGCATTCTCTATAACCTTGGCTCTGATAACAATCTGTCACACCCCGTCAATGGCGGAAACACGAGATGCGACGATACCATTCATCGCACAAGATAAAAGATCATACACTTTATAAATTACATTCATAAAACTAAAGTTTACAGAACTTTACAAGTTAAGAGCTTCACATAATTTAAAACCACGTCTATCTCTACCAAGTCCCCGTGGGTTACATCTCTTCTCTTCCAATACCAATCACATACCTTTGATTTGACACACCTGAAAATGATACTCGAAAACATCAACAATAATGTTGGTGAGCTCGTATGTTTGACCTTAAACCCAAAAGTTGTGCCAATACTTCAACAGTGGACAATAGTGCTATATGACAGTGAATATATGCAAACAACTCTAGTATCACCGCTAACCAATAACCATATGTCACTTACACACTTAAAAGGCCTAGCAGCTGGAGCACTAAAATTAGGCAGGATCACACACAAACCTGGGTAGGCGTACCCATCCGCTCTAATAATCACACAAATACTGGGTAGGCGTACCCATCCGATCCAAACAATCATGCATCACATAATATTCACATAGCAGTCATAAGCACATAACTTGTCCCAAAAACAAAACCACATTTTGCACAGATCAATTCAAAACATTTCAAAACACATTTGAGTATCATTTTCCCCCAACGGAAAAACCAGTAAAAAGTGGGGCTACGAGAACTCACCTCAATCCGTAATCAAAGCAACCGCAATCTCAATAAAGCAGATTATAATAAATCTCTACGCAAGCTCACAATGTACCCGGCAACGACCTAATATATACTCACTGTGGAATCTAAAGATCGTTTAAGCTCAAGATTGGTTAGATCTTTATATCTAGGATTAACAAAAATAACAAAGAATAAAGATACAATACAGCAGAATATAATGAACACGATTCAATGTTATTTAAACAAGGTTTTATTATCATACGTTTCCATGAAGCCCCAATTCTAGATGATCAATTCTAGAACGGTTACAATCTAATAGGGATCAAAGATCCTTGGGGCTACACACAACTTCTAGGCGTCTACTTAGAGAACTCACGCCTAGAACTCACACACACCTTTACTAGTCGACTACATTTTTCTACGTATACAAAACTATGCGTCTATGATATCTTTATATAGGGAGAGATCAAGACTTACAAAGGAAGATAAACAGTAGACAAGTAAATCTTTTAAACATTAAGGAATATCTTCTGTTATCTTTATGTTCTTAAGGAGATCTTCCAGAATCTACATAATTCTCCACCAACTTGTAAAATTCTTTAGTAACAGTTTTAGTCCTTTTGTTTCATTCTTTTATTTATTTTGTCTCATCAAGTCTAGAATCCCAACAATCTTCCCCTATTTGATGATGACAAAACAAACAAAGTCGTGTACGAACTTCATCATAAAGCTAAAGCTTCCCCTGAAGTTGAGATGTAATGATCTCCCTGAATAAAAGAAACTTCCCCTTAAGTAGATATCCTTTGTATCATGCCACCACATATAATAAGCTACAAATCAATAAACTTGTAATCTTCTTCCCCTTTTTGTAATTATCATATAGGGGTCTTCTGTAGATATGCATCTTGAATCAAAACAGCTACAAACCATATATCACAACTACTAATCCAGCCTTCCAATACTCAAAATACCCGCCATGAAGCATAATACAAAAAAATGTCTTTGAGCAGTAGAAACATAAACTAGCATTAGTAATAAAGATCAGTAGTAGTAACGAAACACTTCCCCTCAAGTGGTGCATGTAAATGGATTAACATTTTAACAATAAGCTTCCTCTAAAACCCATATGTTAACCATTTTGTGAATCTTCAATTCTGTAGGCTTTATGTAATGATTACCGATGATGTAAACTAAGTATAACGAACTTGATGCTGAAGTAGAATAACCTAAACTTGTGTCTTATATCTTGTACTATCTACGTGAATCCAAACTTATAAATAAATCTGTGAAATATAAGTAAATCGCAATCTCTTGACAAAATCCTCATTTTTAATGAGACACATAACCAAAGTGATACTAAATGTGAGCATTGAGCACCATAAGTTAGATCACACACCTTTGCTAGATTTGTTAAGTCTTCGTCACAACATTGAAAACACAAACAAGTTACCTCCTACTAAAAGGTATGATAAAACACAAACCTAAATAATTCCACTTCACCGTCAAATAAGTGATAAACAATCTTCTTCGTAACCACATCTTCAATAGATCCAAAAATACGAGCCTTTAAATCTATTAAGAACATGTAAACCAAAACCAAAAACTTCATGTGTGTGTCGTCCGGCATCACTAAACCACGTATTGTCCGATATTAGTTATTGCTAGCAGTTGAAACTATCTCTAGCAGTATTAATCAAACAGTATTAATAACTTCAAGCAGTATAAATATACTTGGACAAACAGTATTAGTACTCTTTTACACCAAGCAGTATTAATAACCACAAACATGTACTCAAACATCCAACCGTAGTAATAATATCGAAAAGTACTAGTGTGTATACATATCCAACAGTACTAACATTTTCTTGTTCAAACAGTATTAATATATACCATCATATTCGAACAATAGCAACACTCAAAGGCAGCACTAATTTTGCATGTGTTCGAACAGTATTAATCATCCACGTTGAGCAACACTAATCAAACTTTCAATCTGCTTACAAAACTTTTTGAGCCCAAGTAGTAACGTATAAGTAGCACTAACCAGACTTTGAAGCCCAATAACACTTCTATTATCATGAGCAGTATTAACATATCAAAGGCACTAGAAACATGTAATGGTAACACTAATGACCAAAACCACGAATGCAATACACAATTGCATACACCACGTGATTTCTCCATGCCAAAACCAGTGTACCTCATTCTAGGATTTAAACATTCTATCTTGCCTCAAATTCGTACCACTATAAACCACATATCCTTGTAACCTGCTGCTGCAATACCAATGACCACCATATTCAAAACCCATCATCACGTACACCATGAACCATAACAGAACCCAATCTGCTGCATAAACATCCATCACTCGCAACACCATACAATTAATAACAAAACCCTTACTCAACATCATTCATCATTCTGATCAATCAAGATACAATAAAGAAACCCATGTTATCACATCCCACACAGCAACATCCATATCAAAAGCAATCTTTAGCAGCAAAGCCCTAACAAGAATACGAACAAACCTAATCCTACAAATAGGTTTTCAAGTATATTGAAGATCGTTTAGGGTTTTTAAGACATCTAAACAGCCATGATTGATTGATTTTTATGTAGCAAGATAAAAACGACCAAGAAAAAAACAAGGTGCTGCTGCGTTTAGTTTTTTTAACAAAGATCCAAAGGTTGCGTTGTGGTGAGCAGAATCAACAACAAACAGAATTGAAACCTTAACAATATGATGATGATCAGAAGTATATACCATAGAAACCAAGAGATCATACACCAATTAGCAACGAAACCCATGTGTCTTTTGATTTCAGCTTTACCGAATTAGGGTTTTGTGAAAACCCTTCTTTTCTTTATAAATTCAACCGTAAAACACCTTGTAGATCCTAGATCGAGAGCCACCAGGCTCTGATACCAATTGTGGAATCTAAAGATCGTTTAAGCTCAAGATTGGTTATATCTTTATATCTAGGATTAACAAAAATAACAAAGAATATAGATACAATGCAACGGAATTTAATGAACATGATTCAATGTTATTTAAACAAGGTTTTATTATCATACATTTCCATCAAGGCCCAATTCTAGATGATCAATTCTAGAACGGTTACAATCTAATAGGGATCAAAGATCCTTGGGGCTACACACAACTTCTAGGCGTCTACTTAGAGAACTCACGCCTAGAACTCACACACACCTTTACTAGTCGACTACATTTTTCTGTGTACACAAAACTATGTGTCTATGATATCTTTATATAGGGAGAGATCAAGACTTACAAAGGAAGATAAACAGTATACAAGTAAATCTTTTAAACATTAAGGAATATCTTCTGTTATCTTTATCTTCTTAAGGAGATCTTCCAGAATCTACATAATTCTCCACCAGCTTGTAGAATTCTTTAATAACAATTTTAGTCCCTTTGTTTCATTCTTTTATTTATTTTGTCTCATCAAATCTAGAATCCCAACATTCACTATATCAATACTTGCACAAATTATCTTATTGTACAAGTGTTCGCCTTAAATCACGCAAAATCCTCATTTTATCATCCCAAAATCCCATTCCAAATCTTTTTTGCCTGCAGTCGTTGTTATCACGTAATCCTGTTTTTACCACCAAAATTTCAAAAAAAAATGATGAAAAAATTTTAAAATTTTCAAAAATAAAATAAGTGTTTTGTCACAGTTTTGACTTTCCCAATGGGTAGAATGAGAATAAATTTTGACTCGATCGGGCGTGTTGAGCCCTAGCTTTGTCCCTTAACCATTTAATAAACGAAAGTTTATTAGGCTAAGCATTCGCGGATCCTTTTATTAGGGATTTTAAATTTGCGAAGAACGAAAAATGATAGTGTTATTTACAAGTAGGATGCTAAGCAAGGATTATTTGGAAATCTTAAAAGCTTATAAGTGTAACTTGTCACTTTTTCTCCCAGAAGCTATTAACCTGACTAATAAACATGCTTAATTTTGCTTTAAACCGACATTTTCTAAAAAGAAGCTCTTTCGGAAACGAAAATATTCATCTTAGTTTAGCTTTATACTTGAGTCTCTAAAACGAAATTTTCTCTATTACGTTACGGAAAATATGTTGCAAAAAAAAAATGGATGATAAAAAAAGGTATAATGAAAAGCTGTGGCTGATAAAAGTTTACTGCATCTTTGCCGGATCACAACCGATGTGCAGTCTTCAAAACAATGCCCATAGTGAGATTATAAATGCAAGTGCTTCCGTAAGTGTATAAATAATAAACCGTCGTCAGACATAAGGTCACAAACATTTGTCGGAGGCTGTGACCGAGGTTGTAGTTCATGTATTGATGACGGTAGTTTAGTAAATAGAATAAATGAAAATTTAATGGTTAGATTCTCTTTTTCTAAACTCATGATATAATTTTGAACTAAGAATAAACCTTGGCTTTAAGACTTCAAAAGTTGAATGGTTGCCGGCGGTAGATTATTTTGATAAGTTATTCTCGTGGGGTGTCAAAACATGGGAAATTAAGCCGATGAGGCTAGGAACGTTCCGAGAAGAAGGTCCGTTACATGGAATAATCGCACCAATGAGATCATTAAACTTTTGATGTTTGCGTGCTTTGAGTAGTATTGTTTATTTAGCGGTAAATCTAAGAAATTCGGCCTAAAGGGTGGAGTATCCCGCTATTACATTGCTAACTTTACTCCTGTGGGGTCTCAACTGATAGCCTAGTCGAAATCGGCATGGGATATATTCGAGAATATGCTGGTGGTGGATGTTATAGTCTTTACCCAGATTTCTTTAGAAATATCGTTATGCACATAAACTATACTACTTTCTAAATTGTCGATCTAAATTTAACTTAAAAATTAAGCACAATCACTCTAATTGAATAATTGTTGGGAGCAAAAAGTTAACAAGTTATAGTTATAAGTAGTGTTAATATCTTTACTTATACTTAACGGTGATTTTGTTTTTACGCTTAGTTTAGGACGAGTGAAAAATCGGGGACAATGAATTTATCCGTCAGGACATCCGTAGATTATTCTATGGGCGCTTCTCATTCTATGATCCCAAAGTTGATAAAATAAAGGAAGTCAAACAGGTAGTTAAGAAAAGAAAAAGGAAAATCCAAAAATATTATGGATAGTTAGTTTACATATAAAAAATAAAAAAAATAAAAAAAAATTGGTTAAAACGGGACTTGTCGAAGTATTGTTTCTTTAGTTCCCCTTGACGAAACTTTGCTACTTTTCGTGGTAGTAGTCGAGGGAGTTCGAGATATTAGTTATTTCTTGAGTGTTTTCTTCATACATTGCGCGAGACACGCAATATCTTAGTATGGGGATTTTTGTATATGCTTAATGAAACAATACCATTTTCTATCACAAAACGGACGTAAATGACATATAAACGGAGTGTTGGATCGGGTTGTAGGATATGGCTATGGCTGACTTTGAATCATAATAGATAGTAATCTTGTTAAGTAAAAGCCATAATCTGTTAACTATGTCCATATCTAAAGGAATTAGGCACAACAAGTAGATAGAGACACATGTTCTGCTTCTGCGATTGACAACAATGTACAGTCTTGTTTCTTTGAGGACCAACTCACCAGCTTTTCGCCTAAGAATTGAGTTCCACCGAAAGTACACTTGAAGGAGTCTCGACATCCTTCATAATCAACATATGAAATTCTAGTTAGTTCAAAGCCATAATCCTTTGTATACTAGAGACCCATATTGACGGTTCTCTAGAGGTAACGAAAGATCCTTTTAACTTCCTTGAGGTACTTCTCGGTTGGTTGAGCCTGGTACCGAGCACATAAACATGTAGCATGTACAATGTTCGGTTTGCTTGACGTAAGATACATAAGGGTACAGATCATGCTTCGATATTTTGTAGCATCGACTAGAATCTCATTCTTTTCAAGGTCAAGCTTATCTTTGATCTCCATTGGTGTACCAATAGGATCACAAGTTTCCATTCTATACTTTTTAAGGATTTCTAACACGTAGTTGGACCAGTTTATGAAGATGCCACGGGGGGATTGGTTAACTTGTAAACCAAGGAAAAACATCATTTCCCCCATCACTGACATTTCAAAGCGGATTTTCATAAGTATACTTGTAGAACCAAAGATAATATCATTTACATAAACATGTACCACTAAGATTTCGTCGCCGAAGCGTCTTATAAACAACGTTGGATCAATGGTTCATTTTTTAAAGTGATTCTATAGGAGAAACTTTGACAATTCGTTGTACCATGCCCGTGATGCTTGCTTTAACCCATAGAGTGCCTTCTTTATCTTGTAGACATGGCTTAGATGATCAACATCGATGAAACCTTCAGGTTGACATACGTCAATGTCTTCCTTTAATGAACCCTGCAAGAAAGTAGTTTTCACGTCCATTTGGATTACGATGAACGGTTTGTGTGCAACATAAGCCAGAAATATCCTGATAGCTTCCATCCTAGCAACCAGAGCAAAGTATTCTTCAAAATCTATTCCTTCCTTTTGATGGTACCCTTTCACAACCAAACGAGTCATGTTTTTAATAACCATGTTCTCTTCATCATGCTTGTTTTTGAATAACCATTTCAATGTAAGGGGTTATATGTTATCTGGAGCAGGAACTAACACCAATACATCATGCCTTTTGAATTGGAAAAGCTCTTCTTACATTGAGTCAATCCATGCAGGGTCGATCATAGCCTCTTTGACATTGCTTGCTTTTATAGTGCTCACAGTCAATGCGTAGATGCACATTTCACCTTTGGTTTGTAACTAACATCTTGTCAAAACTAGCCGTGAGGGCTCTCCTATCACTTGTTCCAGAGGGTGATCCTTAGTCTACTGGTAGTCATGTTGGTACGATTGATAAAACATATGCATGTTCGATGGAACCACATATTGTGAAGATGATAATTCAACAACTCTTGTGGATGGTGGAGCAAAGGGATTTACAAACATATTTTCATCGAACATAGCATTTTGAATATTATCATCAACTGCCTTAGGTTGGAGTTGTGCTTGATTATCTTGTTACAGAATATGTTGTTGTTGATGTAGCTCTTCAACATCCTGTGAAGTGAGTGGAATATTTGGAGCTTGTGAGGATGAATTTATTGGTGTCGATGCAGTGTCTGCTGTTGTTGTAGATGCCGTTGGAGTCTGTAGAACTTAAGGTGCTTGAGCAGCAGGAGTAGTTCTTCGAGTAGATGATGTTTGACCACCAATATAATCATCATACATAGCTTCGAACAATAAATCCAATTCACATTTAGTTGGTTTTTGGGATGTTATTATTGACGAAGCATAAGTAAGATCGAGTCCGGAATTGATTTATCCAGAAGTCATTCCTTGAAGCCCTGGTTTTGAACTGTGTTGTTCAAAAGCCATAGCTAAAAGCTCATCAAATGTTACATTCATCGTCTCCATGATCTTCCTTTTCCTTCGGTTGTAGACACTGTAAGCACAGGAATTAGCAGAGTAACCAATGAAAAAGCCGATATCACCTTTCGCACCAAGCTTACAAATATCTTCACGGTCATTCTTAGGATAACAAAGAGCCTCGAATACATGAAGAAAGGAGATATTCGGTTTTTTGTCGTTAATAAGCTCATATGGTGTTTTGTTAAATCGTTAGTGAATGATGGAGCGGTTTGAGTGTAGTACGCAGTAGCAATCGCTTCAGCCCATAAGAATAACAAAGCATAAGAAAAAATAACATTGTTCTGGCAGCCTCTACTAACGTCCGGTTTCTTTGTTCTACCACTCCATTTTGTTGAGGAGTTTTGACAGAAGACGTTTGGTGAGAGATGCCAACATCATCAAAGTATTCTTTAACCACTTAATTCTTGAATTTTGTGTCGTTGTCGATTCTTACAATAATAACTGGAGTTTGTAGAAGGACTTGAATTTTCTTTAGGAAAGTTTTGATCTCTTCTGGTGCTTCATCTTTTGATCTGAGAAAGTGAACCCACGTGTAACGAGAGTAGTCATCCACTATCACCAGAATATACCACTTCCCATTTATACTTTCGACTCTTATTAGCCCACACAAATCCATATGAGGCAAGTGTAATCTCTGCTTTGAATTTGGAACAAGTTTGGGTGGGTGAGATGCCTTTTTTCTTTTTCCTTACTCACATGAAGGACAAAGATGTTCTTTATGATATTTGAATTTCAGAAGACCGGTGACGAGATCGTTTTTAGCAAGGTCATTTATGATGTCAAAATTGAGGTGGGATAAACGTTGATGCCATGTGAAGATCGTTCAAGCCCATCTAGGATATGTTTTACAGATAATATTAATATGCAGCGGAATATAAAGAACAATATATTATCAAACAAGGTTTTTATTCTCATACGTTTCCACCTTGACCCAATTTTATACCTTAGAGCTACTAACTATTAATCTAACTACTAACTAAACGTGTACACACATACATTTTGCTAGACTCTCATTGGGAGAGTTCTATGTTTTCTGGATGCCTAAAACCATATGCCTAATATCTCTTTATATACTAGAGATATCTAGGTTTATAAAGGATAAGAACAAATTACAAAAGATAAGAACAAATAATATCTTCCTAACATATAATATTATCTTCTGTATCTTTATCTTCTTAAGGAGATCTTCTGAAATCTTCAAAATCTTCCATCTTTTGAAGAATTCTTCTTTTGCATTTAAGTCCTTTTGTTTCATTCTTGTATTCACTTTGTCTCATCAAATCAAGAATCCCAACAATCTTCCCCTATTTGATGATGACAAAACAAACAAAGTCGTGTACGATCTTCATCATAAAGCTAAAGCTTCCCCTGAAGTTAAGATGTGATCATCTCCCTGAATGAAACAAAAACTTCCCCTTTCCTTTGTAACCTACCATGTCACCACACATAATAAGCAGCAAATCATATCTCTATAATCTTTTTCCCCCTTTTGTCATAATCGAATAGGGGTCTTCTTAAGATATGCAACTTGGATCATAACAGCTACAAATCATATACCACAACTACTAATCCAGCCTTCTAATACTCAAAATACCCGCCATGAAGCATAATACGAAAAATGACTCTAAGCAGTAGAAATATAAACTAGCAGTAGTAATAAATGACTAGTAGTAGTAACGAAACACTTCCCCTCAAGTGGTGCATGTAGATGGTTAAACATGCCAACAATAAGCTTCCCCTGAAACCAATATGTTAACCATCTCTTGAATCTTCAAATTCTATAGGCTTTTTGTAATGATTACTGTTGAAGAAAACTAAGTATAACGAACTTGATGTAGAAGTAGAATAACCCAAACTTATGTCTTATATCTTGTACTATCCACGTGACGTCAAACTTATAAATAAATCTGTGAAATATAAGTATCTCGCAATCTCTTGACAAAAATCCTCATCTTCTATGAGACACATAACTAAAGTGATAGCAAATGTGAGCATTGAGCACCATAAGAGAAATAACACACCTTTGCTAAATTTTGACAAGTCTTCGTCACAACATTGTAAGCACGAACAAGGTATCTCTAAACGTTGTAAGCCATTTAAGATATGATAAAACACGTACCCAAGTAATTCCACTTCAACTTCAAATAGGTGATAATTAATCATCTTTGTAACTAATTAATCCAATGAATCAAAAAATACGAGCCTTTTTAAACCTTTAAGAACATTTAAAACATCCAAGAACCAAACAGTAGAATAAAAAACAAATAATCTTCAAAAACTGTTAGTTCTGTCCAAGATCCTTCTGTGTGTGTGTTGTTCGATATCGGGTTAAACTGGCAGTATTAACATTCTTCTTTTTCCGATATCTGACATAACTAGTAGTACTACGCAGCAGTATTAACATAAAGCTAACAATATTAACTTTATTTGTAGCAGTACAAAGTATTCACTCATTAGTATTAACTTCCCTTTAATGCGAGCTATAGAAACTCTTTAAATCCGAGCCGTATTAACTGTAGTCATCAACCTAACAGTAGAAATTGCTTAACGCCAGCAGCATAAACGGTTACTAGCAGCATAAACTATCTGATACTGACAGTACTAATCCCACTAGTAGCACAACGATATATATGAGCAGTATTAAATATATTCTAGCAGTACAAATGAATACCATAACTACCAATGAGACCATGTCTAATAATCTATTAATAACTTCCAATAAACCAGGAAATAATTATGGGAACCAAAAACCAATCCCAAAAAATTAGAGATTTCATATCAGATCCATTCCCAAACACGCTTCAAGTCAAACAACATCTTTCTTTTATTATTATACCATAACCACGATCTGTTTATAATTATATCTTTATATCTGTTTGAAAACAATAATCATGAAACCATACGAATTCAAACATCTGCTGTGATAACTTTCATAACAATCAATTCGCCAAACCAAACCAATGTATTGTGTGTTTCTTCATTTATTCGAACCTAAATCACACAACAAATACACATTAGCTAAACATGATCGATCATCAGCAAACATCAGACCAAATAGCAGCACTAATATATAACCACTATTTAAGGATACCTTTTTTTAAGTATCCGAACGACACCTTTTTAGCGACACTTTTTATGTTACTAAATTGTCACTAATTCTTTATTCTCCTTCCTCCCATTCTTTTTGTGACACTTTTTAGTGTCAGTAAACTGTCAATTTGTGAGAAATCTTGGCAGTATTAAAAATTAACAAGCAGTACTAACGAGATGTACCTGATATTGCTACAGCAACAATATTAATATATATCAAGACCATTAACACCATAAATCTTGACGATCCATAAGCATCCTTTGTGTCAATTATTCTTGGTAGCATTAGCATCAGATCTATAGACAAAAGAAACAACATCATCACAAAGTTCGAAACCTTTTTACTTGCTGCTTTTTTGAACAATGACATACCTGTTGTAACTGCTGCTTCTTATATCTTTTTCCTTCATAGAACCGATTCTAAAAACACCTTGTAGATCCTAGATTAAGAGCCACCAAGCTCTGATACCAATTGTGAAGATCGTTCAAGCCCATCTAGGATATGTTTTACAAATAATATTAATATGCAGCAGAATATATAGAATAGTATATTATCAAACAAGGTTTTTATTCTCATACGTTTCCACCTTGCCTAAATTTTATACCTTGGAGCTACTAACTAACTAACTATTAATCTAACTACTAACAAAACGTGTACACATACATGTTTTGCTAGACTCTCATTGGGAGAGTTCTATGTTTTATGGATGCCTAAAACTATATGCCTAATATCTCTTTCTATACTAGAGATATCAAGGTTTACAAAGGATAAGAACAAATTACAAAAGATAAGAACAAATAATATCTTCCTAACATATAATATTATCTTTTGTATCTTTATCTTCTTAAGGAGATCTTCTGAAATCTTCAAAATCTTCCATCTTTTGAAGAATTCTTCTTTTGCATTTAAGTCCTTTTGTTTCATTTTTTTTTATTTTGTCTCATCAAATCTAGAATCCTAACAATCTTCCCCTCAAACAATACTTCAGAGATTAAGTAATCCAATGCTAGCTCAGATTGTTTAGATCTATATCTAGGAAAAATAACAATAAACATGAAAGAATGCATAGCGGAAATAGCATAATGAACAAAGTTATTTTGACAAGGTTTTTCATTCATATTATTCACTATTTGCCCCAATTCTAGATGATCAATTCTATAAAAGTTACTCTAACTAGTAACAGGATTAATGAAACATTGATCTTGAGGCTACAACACTCATTCTAGGCGTTTACAATGAACCACACGCCTAGAACACACACACACCCCTTTAGTCGACTACATTTTCTGTACACACTTAAACTACACGACCTAATGTCTCTTTATATAGTAGAGATCATGACTTACAAAGGAAGTTAACATAAAGATATAAACAAGTAAATCTTTTAAACATTACAAAATATCTTCTGTTATCTTTATCTTCTTAAGGAGATCTTCTAAAATCTTCGAAATCTTCCATTTTTTGAAGAATTCTTCTTTTGCATTTAAGTCCTTTTGTTTCATTCTTGTATTCACTTTGTCTCATCAAATCAAGAATCCCAACATGCCATAACTAATACTTAGTAGAGGTAGCACGAGCCATGAGACAAATAGAAGATGCAAAGGCCATTTCATGAAGGTTGATGGTGTAAAGGTTGGTTGTATGATTTTCTTTCAACAAATCAACTCCTTCAAGATTTCTAACAAAGCAGGTGTTCCTTCTGAGAGCGACCTCTAGATCTGAATCACAAAACTGACCAACCGAGAACAGGTTATGCCCCAAGCCCTCAAAGAAATAAACCTTTATAATCAAAATATTTCCCCATTGAAGATCTTCATAACCCAAAATTACAGCAATATGATCATTTCCAAAGCGAACAGTTCCCAGAAACTTCCAGACGTAATTAATGAGAAGCTTTAAGCTCCTTGTCATATGCTTGGAACAACCCGAGTCGACGCACCATAAACAAATTTAGACGGCCTTCCAAGGAAAAAGTAGAATTTGAAAACCATTTGCTTGTAGGTCTCGAGGGTTAGAAGTGCATGCATTATCACCTTTTGAGTTGTCATACTGACACTCAGAGTCATTGGATACAATTAATTTTCCTTTAAGGCAAAAAATTCTTCCAGTTGGTGACCACCTAAGGCAAGTTCTAGGTTTACTAAACTTAGGTGAGGCAAGTCTTTCTTTGGACCCTACCTTCTTAGTTTTCTTAACTTTGGGCTTATGTTTCTTTTGATTTACAGCATTTGAAACATTAACATTTTGGTTATCAGCACAAGAATTCATGTCATTCACATAATTAAGCACACATACATCATGATTAGAAGTAATTAAACATTGCTTACACATAGCATAAACAATTTTAGATTTATCATTCTGAATAGCAAGCTTAATGTTATTACATTCAGATGACATACGTTTCTTATTCTTAGAAAGTAGTTAATTCATATAGTGGTCTTCTAATTTAACTTCTTTATTCTTGATGCAACTGCTCTTAGACGCAGAGAGGACTCTATCATTCTTTGTATTTCTCCTAGGCTGTGGCCTTGTGGTCTTAGCAGTGTTGTTTATTCCTATAGAAGATAAACCATTTGAGTCAGAATTAACATCCTTCTGATTGATGAGATGAGGTTGTGAAACAGTGATCGGATTTATCATAATGCTTGCTCTAACTTTGTTGATACGCACAAATTTGTCTTCCCTAGAAGTCTTAGAAGAATGAAAATCCTAAACATTCCTGGGGCAATCACTTTATCATTTTTCACAACTTTTGATTCTTGTGTTTTAGGTACCGAGTTTAAAGTGACTGGGTTTGACAAATCATTCGACTCAACAACCTTGGAAGGAACTTAAGTTTTAGAGAATTTTAGTCATTCAAATTGAAATGCATTCGATTGTCGAACAACTAAATGGTTTCTGAGAGGATGAAAAGACGGTTTCCCCAAGATTGATTTATTTGCATACTTAATATTCGCACTCGTTCCTTTGGTGGTGTCCTTTTGTTCAGAAATCTTATCAAATAACTGGGCTCTTAACTTAGCATTTTCATAAATAGTATCATTTAATTTGTCTTGTAAAGAGTCAGTTATGATTTTGGTTTCAGCTCGTGTCACATTAATAGAGTTAAAAAGGTTCTTGTAAGTGGTCTTAAGGTGAGTATTTTCTTTAGCATAATTCAAAACCTGAAACTCTAATTCCACGTTCTCATCTTCTAGTTTCAGAGACAAAGGATCAAGGGAATCAGATTCACATTGAGTATCCATACTCTTACCCTTGAGATATCACAATGAGCTTGCAACTATTCGATTTGGTTTTGCATGTCATTGTAAGCTTTATCGTATGAATTTTTTTCATATTTGTATTCGTAACATTTTTTGTACCAATCATTCCAAAGTTTAGCATATTCAATTTTCTTTTTAATGATACAATTTTCAAACCATTCTTTTGTACGTTCAAGATCAGTCTAGAGATCGGATGTTTTGACAACAGTAGGATTTTGCACACTAGACATACTATCCTGACTGACAACTCCTCTTAAGAGACGCTCATTTTCTTTTTCCAAAACCATGATCTTATCAAGAGATTCGTCAGCTTCTTTTGTACGAGATTTGAATTCTTAAACAAATTTGGCTGCCTCTTTCACAAAATGATTTTTGAAATTTTTAACTATGGCGTCAACTTGGTTAACGATAGGAGCAATTTCACCCTTATTAATCTTGTGAAATTCTTGATAAGCCAGAGACGAGCAATTGGTTATGTTTTCATTCAGTCTATGTTTAATAACACTTTGAAGAGTCACAATGGTGTCTTTTACCTTATTTAAAAATTTCCAAGCCACACTTGGAGTATCATCCGAAAATTCATCATCAGGTATTAAAATTAGTTTGGAAACTGTGTTTGAAACACTATCCATTTTGGAAGTATTTGAAAAATACACCTCTTCTCGTAACTTGGCCTTTTGAGAAACAAAAACCTTAGAAAGTTTATTAATTTTCGCATAATTTGCCACCTTTATTTCTTTGTTAAGTTGTTTCATCTTTGAACGACCCTCTTGAGTAAGTTGCAGTGTTTCCTTCGAATCATACACAACAGGAGGATCATGCTTTTCTAATAATACCTGCCATTATACAAACTTTTTTGTTTTTGCTGAGCTTGCTTTAGATAAAAAGGATTTTGATAACACAAGGCCATTTTCTATTCAGTGTGGTAAAACGAGTATGGCTTAGGTGAAAGAATATGCATTGTTTAAATCGATTGACCTATTTTAACCAAAATGTTATCTAATTCCTTTATCCTTTTCTCATATTGAATTTTTTTATCAAGAAGCTCGTCTTCTCGTGTTTTGAAATCACTTTTCAACCTTTTCTTTTCTTCTTGAAGAAGAGAAACAATTGATTTTTCCTTTGAAAGCTGGTTATTTAGATTTGTAATTTCATCATTAAAAGCCGTTATTTGTTTAGCAAAACTTAAGTGGAGAGCATTTATCTTTTTAGTAGGACATTATTCTTGATAAACAAACTTTCTATAACCAGTTTCAAGTTCATCAAATTTTGCCTTATTGTTTTCAAAACTTTTTCTTGACTCCTATATCTAGCAAGCTCAGTTGTCAAATCGGCATTTGTTTTATTTATTTTACGATTGACCGTGTTGACTTTCTCAACTTCAATAGCCAAATTATTATATAATGACTTATAATAGGCATGTGTTTCCTCAACAGCAGGATGTTGTTCCATTGTCCCTCCACTATGTTCCACACTGGATCCCACAGAAATAACATTACTGTTATTGTATAGAACCGTATGTGGTTCAGTAATGGGATCGAGTAGCTTAGTATAATGCTCCTCTTGAGTAAATATAATGAATATATCATTATTATAACAATTTTCATAATGGTGTACGTCTGTTGTACCGTTTGAATCATAGACGAGAGCTTTGTCAGTCTGAGTACCTGATGTCGATGCTTGTTGCAAATTTGCCATCAAGATGCAGTTTGCATTGACTTCCTCAATCTCATCAATATCCCCTGCATCAGCCATGAGATCCAATTCTTCAGCTTGGAGATAGATCCCTGCTTCTTCCTTTTGAGCAATCAATAACTAAGACTGAAGAGAAGCAGCATCCCTTCTCCTTGGTATGACTGTGCAGTTCCTAGCATAATAACCCAATCCTCTGCAGTTGTAACACCTAATCTGATTACCATTATTCCCATTACCATTACCCTCAGCCCGTGTTGCTACAAAATTTCCATTCCCATTTGGATTCACATTCGTATTAGCAATCCCTGGAACAATGACGAAATCAAATAATGTCTATTTTAGAACATCATTTATTCCATCTTTATTTCTCGTTTTATATTATTTATGCATGAATTAGTACTTAATTTGTTATATTAGTTATTTGAAGTAAATATGGATCAATTGGTGAAGTTTAACTAAAAGACGCGCATTTTGAAGCTTAAATGAAGAAATCAAGAATCTACTATTCTAACTACCTATATGTTGTATCCATCAAGGAAGATACAGAGTATCTGCGCCTGAACTTCACAAGAAACCACGAAAATTTAAAGACCAATACGCCGTATCCATGAAGACTCATACGCCATATTCACTGGCGGTTTTCGAAAGATTCTGGAAGATATTTATCATGGTCCCCACTCCAAGAAATTCCAATACGCCATATTGAACTCTTCAATACGACGTATCGACCTAATTCTAGATCCTATAAATATTGAACCCTAAAATTTTTTTTAGTATGCAAGTGAAGCCCTAAACCACCAAGTCGACTATCACTTGTATAAAGGAGCATAGAAGGACAGTAAAGAGCCTCATGAACATAGGAAAAGTCTTGTAATCTTCGCACAACCCAATACGCGTTCGGTTAACATTTCTTTACTTTAATCGTTCATATATGAAACCGTATGTAATTTTACAATGACTATCGGCTGATACCTTTATGTATCATCCATGTTTATGAAGATTTAATGTTTGGTTTGTCTAACTAGATTGTTAATTACTTGTTGCATGTTAATTATGTTTATTATGCGTTTAATCTATCATTCAACTAGATATATTTCTATGGACCAAGTAGGGTAGAGTCCAAGATAGAACTGCATATAGGTTATATGTGACTCTGGAATCATAGGATCATGTTGTTTTGTGTTCAAAGAGCTCTCAATACAGCTTGTTTACAAGCTGCTTTAATTAAGTAAGCTTAAAAAAGTTAAGTAGTTAAGAGAAAATCACTCTCAAAAACACCACCTTATTTTTAATGGATATAAGCAAGTCTGGATGGGCTTAGTTCATTGTTTTTGAACCGTTTGAGCAAGTGAGTTTGTAAGTTCTCTCTTTTTCTTGTTTTTCTATGTACTGTAGAACTGCTCACTAGAGCTTATTTGTTACTTATTTTACCTTATTTGTGCTTTAACAGTATGTTTTATTGCATACTGCTTAGTTGTTAGTTAAAAATAGTTTGTAACACTTTTTATAAGTTAGTATTGTTAGTTCATTTGATAAAACTGTTAGTTATGAGTTAATACTGTTAGACTAATTCAGCTTATTTAAGGGCTTATTTTGATTGAAAAATCTGCCTTAGAAGTGTCTTATTGTTGTTATAATGATAATCTATTTTTTACTCAGGATGAAAAGAAAATTGATTTTTGAAAAACATAAGGGTGTTTAGAACAAGCAGTACAATACTCCTATTACTGCTGGTTCATTTTCTTGGATTCCAAAGGTAGCAGTACTAACTCAAAGGTAGCAGTACTAACTCCAAGTTAGTATCGTTAGTTAAAACTGTTAGTACTGTTGGTTCATTCTTGCTGATCTTCTTATTATTTCTGCTTGTTTAAGATTTGCTTAGCTTTTTAGAGTAGATTAAGCCATTTTCGCCTGATGTCTTTAGTAGAACTTACTTTACTTATTCTGCCAAATTTCATAGTAATTTTAAGAAGATTATCAGTTTTTAGATTTAGCTATATTCGCCCATTCTAGTTTATTGTAGTTTGCTTATTCTTATGCCTGAGTACTTATTAGTATAGTTCAATATCTGTTTTAGCTTAATTTGCTTATTCTTGTTCCAATTGTGTTTTGGTAGGGCTCGCATACTACTTAAAGCTAGCAACCTAACTCCAAGTTAGTACTGTTAGTTGATACTGCTAGTACTGTTGTTAGTACTGCTGAGTTTCTCTTGCTTAGCTTAGCTTAATTGCTTGCTGAATTTGCTTATTTAGAGTTAGTCTAGCTTATTTTGTTTTGTCTTAAGTTTATTTGAGCTTATTTGTGTCTTAGTTTAAAAGTTTTAAGTGTTTTTACCATTTCTAGCTTTTATGCTTGTTCTAGCTTATTTTCCTTGCTTATCTTTGTGTGAATTTGCTTATTAGTGTTAGTACCCAATCATTCCTTGTCATATTCAAACATCAATTACCAATTCGTCTTTCGATTTTCCATTCAAGCCTCGTTGGGACATAACGACCCGGAGATACCCTATACTACTTCCGGTTTAATTGGTCTCGCGGATTCTGATCCTTGTTGTGTACTTATATTTATTGGTATATAAAAAGGGGTGAGAAGAAGCGAGTCAATGACCCAATCCTCTGCAGTTGTAACACCTAATCTGATTACCATTATTCCCATTACCATTACCCTCAGCCCGTGCTGCTATAAAATTTCCATTCCCATTTGGATTCACATTCAGATTAGCAATCCCTGGAACAATGACGAAATCGAATAATGTCAATTTTAGAGCATCATTTATTCCATCTTTATTTCTCGTTTTATATTATTTATGCATGAATTGGTACTTAATTTGTTATATTAGTTATTTGCAGTAAATATAGAGCAATTGGTGAAGTTTAACTAAAAGACGCGCATTTTGAAGCTTAAATGAAGAAATCAAGAATCTACTATTCTGACTACCTATACGTTGTATCCATCAAGGAAGATACGGAGTATCTGCGCCTGAACTTCACAAGAAACCACGAAAATTTAAAGACCAATACGTCGTATCTATGAAGACTCATACGCCATATTCACTGGCGGTTTACGAAAGATTCTGGAAGATATTTATCGTGGTCCCCACTCTAAGAAATTCCAATACGCCATATTGAACTCTTCAATACGACGTATCGACCTAATTCTAGATCCTATAAATATTAAACCCTAAAAAAAGTTTTAGTATGCAAGTGAAGCCCTAAACCACCAAGTCGACTATCACTCGTATAGAGGAGCATAGAAGGACAGTAAAGAGCCTCATGAACATAGGAAAAGTCTTGTAATCTTCGCACAACCCAATACGCGTTCGGTTAACATTTCTTTACTTTAATCGTTCATATATGAAACCGTGTGTAATTTTACAACGACTATCGGCTGATACCTTTATGTATCATCCATGTTTATGAAGATTTAATGTTTGGTTTGTCTAACTAGATTGTTAATTACTTGTTGCATGTTAATTATGTTTATTATGCGTTTAATCTATCATTCAACTAGATATATTTCTATGGACCAAGTAGGGTAGAGTCCAAGATAGAACTGCATATAGGTTATATGTGACTCTGGAATCATAAGACCGTAAATTTAACTAGCTAATGTCTCCCTTAGTTATAAAGGGTGGTATAGCTGTCAGTGACTTAGGATTTACAAATGCATCTTACGACCTTGCTTGGAGCACTACTGACCGCGGACTACCAGCATATATAATTCGATTGAACATAAGTGGGTAAAGTCTCGATGAGCTAAGGTTTATTATTCACCAATATTGGATTCCTAAGATAGTTTATAATTAATTGATGTATGCTTATGAGACGTTCATTAATTGTGACAGGATTAATTGAATAACGTTTAGGAAGAAGTCCCGCCTATACCTTGCGAATGATATAACACCAACATAGTTAAACAATCATTACACCTTAGATAATTCCTTACATTAGTGCTTGATCGCTTCTCTATCGCTTGTTTATCTTCTTGCGTATGTTTATTTCTTTACTTGTCATCAAAACCCTTGGTTAGATAACCAAAACTCGTGCCAGTCCCTCAGGCTGAAAACCCCCTTTTTACCATTAGTTTAGGTTTAACTTAGGTATAGCTTAGTTATAACTTAGAATAACTTAGGATAAACTTAGATAATTAAAATACTGATAATTAAGTATTAACGTTCTCGCTCTTAGTGATCAACACCCTACTTACCAACGAAGCTACAACTGATCGGGTACACTGCCCGTTAGTGTTGTTTTTAGGTAAAGTCGGCAAAATATAAATAGTAAAACTTGATACATAAAATACCTACACATAACGACACATTATGTTTTTGGCGCCATTGTCGGGGTGTGAAATTGTTTAATTCTTATTTATTAGTTTTTTTAGTTTAGTTTAAGTTAGATTAGTTTGCATTGTATATTATTGCATATTGTGTGTGTTTAATTTTCTTCATTGTTTTTATTTTCTGTTACTGTTCTGGTCGACTGACCAATACGGCGTATTCTAACTATTAGATACGGCATATTAACCCTTCGACACAGATACAACGTATTCCGTTCAACATATCAATATGCTGTATTCAATCAATTGAATACGGCGTATCGATCATCTGATACAACAATAAACTTTAATTTTTCATACTTGGTTTTCGTGTTAAATTTTTTGTATTTTCTTTCTTTTGAGCCAATCCTACTGATTGTTTATCCTCTGTTTGAGGTGGTGCATGACTCGAAGTTCCACTAAGGAGCTATTTACACCTTTCAAAGATCTTGAACGGGAATTTTGCTCAACTAGGAAGCTTTTTAAGACACCGAGTCTTGACGATTCGAGTTCACCAGAATTTGATATATTTTTTGATCTAGAAGAACAGTCCGAAGGAGAAGCTGCAGATTCAATGGAACCAACTATGGAAGAATACATGTGTAAGACTAGAGAGGATTATGGGTCAGGAGTTGCTTGGCCCAAGATTGATGACAAGGCTCACTTTTAGCTAAAAGGCCAATTTCTCAAAGAACTACATGATAACACTTTTAGTGGATCGGATAATAAAGATGCAAACGAGCATATTGAGAAAGTTCTTGAGATTGTTGTCTTGTTCCATATACCTGAAATTACTCAAGATCAAATAATGCTTCGTGTTAGAAATACGAAAAGTATCGGTCACTACCAATATATCGTTAGATAGCTCATAACATAATATTTGGAACCTTAAATAGGTAGAAAGGCCTAAGGCCCATAGAAAGCCCATCTAAGCCTATTATGTGGTCGGCCTAGTACATGGTATAAGTACCCTCTCCACACATAGAGAGGGTGTTGGTTGTTTCATTTTCTCACATAATATTACAAGTTTTTCTCTTATCTTTCCTTTCTCTCTCTAAGTGTTCATCAACCACTTCTCTCTAAAACCTTCCAAACAATCCATTATGTGTGTGAATAAGATATTCTACACTTCGAGCCTTCCCTATGTCACTTACTGGAGTTGCAAGTCGATGGCTAAGGAATGAACCATCTGGTTCAATTATTACTTGGGAAGTCCTAAAGAAGAAAATTTTAGGAAAATATTGTCCACCTGCCCGAACTGCTAAGAAGATGGAGGAGATCACTAACTTTTAAAAAGAACATGATGAGACTCTTTACCAAGCTTGGGAAAGATTCAAGGAGCTTTTAATGAGATATCCTCAACACTACTTAACAGATATGGAGGAGGTGATCTTGTTTTAGAAGGGATTAAATGTATACTAGACAGATTCTTAATTCCAAGGGTGCCATACCAACTATGAAGGCTGCTGATGCAAAGGTAGCTATCCAAGATATGGCAGATCATTCTAAAAAATAGCATAATGGAATATTTACTAGTCTTAGAAGCACTTAGACTTATGATGGATTAGCTACTATTCAAGCTCAACTGAACAACCTTGGAAGAGAGATTAAGAAGATGAATGAAAAAGTTTATGCCACTAAAGTTGGATGTGAATCATGTGGTGGACCCCACTACACTAAGGATTATCCATTTAAGGAATAAGCAAAAGCATTTGAAGAAGCATACTGCACTCAATTTAGAGTACCATTCCCCTAAGGAGGAAGATATTAGCACTGCTCAGGAAACTACCAAATAGGATAGTGGAAACCCTTTGTATCAAGAGCGAAGGCAAACAATGGAAGAATCGCTAAGCAAATTTATAGCCAAATCTGCAAAGAGACATGATGAAAACTCCAATTTGATCAAGGAAATTTGAGCCGCAACGGATGCTGCTATTAGAAATCAAGGAGCCTCGATCAAAAATTTAGAGATTCAAATTGGGCAAATAAGCAAAGTACTTCAGGAGAGGGGTTCTGGAAGTCTTCCTGGCTTAACCAAACCAACCTGAGAGATTATGTCAAGTCTCAACTACTGTTGAAGTTTACACGCCCTCAATACGTCGTATCGATCCCAGCCGATATGCCGTATCTAGCCCACAGAACAGAACACAGATTTCGAGCCAAATCGATCGATAGTTCCTTTTTTGAGTCGATTAATTGATGATAGTTATGAAGAGATGGATGTACTGGACTATGCTACCTACTTGAAGAAGATTCTTAGAGAAAGACCAAAGATGGGGTATCAAATCAAAGCATCAACGAACAAGAATAATTTGGTAGTTCTTGAAGATCCTCTACCTCCAAAGGAAAAAGACCCAAGGAGTTTTACCTTACCTTGTTATATTAATAATATCTGTTTTGAAAAGGCCTTAGAATACTTAGGAGCTAGCGTTAGTGTTATGCCTTTGACAACCTTTACGAACCTAAGTTTAGGTGAATTAGCTCCTATGGAGTTAACTGTTGAATTGGCCGATAGAACAATAAAACATCCCAAAGGTATAGAAAATAATATACTAGTAGGAATTGGTAAGTTTGTTTTTCTCGTAGACTTCATAATTCTACATATGCCCGAGGATGTCAAAGTTCCCTTGATCCTCGAAAGACCATTTTTATCTACTACTCATGCTAAAATTGATGTGTTTAAAAGAGAGATTACTTTAAGAGTAGGGAATGACAAAATTATGTTTTAATGTGTTAAACCTGCTAGTATCTTAATTAAGAGGGTCTATTTGTTAGGACTAAGAGAGAGAATGGACCTTGATTTAGAAGTTAGGCTAATGGGCGAAACATTGATAGTAAATTGATCATTAGACCCTGAATTTGGAGCCATTTATTGAACTAAATGATCTAAATAAACCATTAGAGCTTAGGAGGAATGATTTAGGTTCAACAAGGGAAGAAAGAGAAATAATTGACGAGCCCATGAAAAATATAGTCAAAACTAGGAATGATAATGAAAAGATTGAGGAGATTAATGAATACCATAGTATTTATGACTATGATAGGCAAATTCATGTTGACTGCGCTTACATATTGTAGTTTTCTTACATGATAGGCTTTACACATGTTAATGCAAATTTTTTCCCATTTTTATCAATCAACATTATGTTTAGGAAGTTCTATAACTCAATAATGAAAGATAAAATTAAATATAGGGGGAAAATTTAGTCGGAGCTTTTATGAATGTGCCTATTTTTGTAACTGATTTTGTATTAGTGGACAACTAGGATGTTTACCGTGATGAGGAGATGGGAGATGTCATTGTTGGAGAACCATTTTGTAGAGCTTCATGTGTCGTGCGATTCCAAGGATTTATTACCATTCACAATGGTAATGATAATATGACTTACCAAATGGCGTGATCACATCCAAGGTATAAACACCTAACTAATGTACAATGTAACAAGATGCGGCCATTGCTGAAGGTGAGTGCACGCGACAAGTTGAATGGAATCTCACACCCATACCAATTGCTCAAAAGATTTTACAAAGGAATCTTGAACCTAGGACACGAATATGTTCGAGATGAGAAGATGGAAGAATGGCTCACTCGCAAACACGTGAGCATGCATGAGATGGAATGAAGAGCGGAAGACAAGTCTAACTTAAAGACTTTGTTGTAAAGAAAAGTGCTTGCCGGGAGACAACCCAGAATGTTTTTAATTTTTATTAAGTTTGTCTTCCCAGTTAGCTGATATGGCGTATCCAACCCTAATGGATACGGCGTATTGACTATCTGGACGTTATCCAGTCATTACTTTTATGCACTTTTTGACCTTTATTGTCAGTCCAGTCTATACGGTGTATTCGTTAAACGAATACAGTGTATTAGGCGACTGGCCCGTATGACAGATACTTTTACAGGTCTCAATACGACGTATCCATGTATAAGGATACGGCGTATCGACTTCCTGTACCGTTTTAGGATTTTATTTTTTATTTTCTTACCGAACGATAGACTAGAGATAAAATTGCAATTGTTTTCTTATTGATAATACATGACTTACTGAAATGACAAATTTGTTAGAGTGCTTAATTTCTGGAATTACATGTGTGTTGTAGTCATGCTAGTATTCAGACACATTTACAACACGCATTCTTGCTCATAAACGCAACATGGAGGATCATACTGAGCAAATCCCAAGAGAGTTTCTCATTCTAATTCTTTTAATTTTCCGTTTTTAATGTTATATTTATACAATGAGGTTGTTTCATATCTCAAGTGGTGGGAGAAGAATTAGAATACTTACTTTTCCCCATTTTCACATTAATATGCTTAAATTATGCCTAATTTTTTTTTTCAAGCATACTTTTGTGAAATTATTAGGTGCATGACCTCGCACACATAACCCTTAGTTAGATATTGTGAGAATTTAGCCTTATCCGTTTCCAAATTTTTACCCAAATTCCACAGAAATATAAGTGTGCCAGTGATGTTTTAAACTTTAAAACTTGGCTTGATATATCTATTCGAGACCACAATAATAAGCACTATTTTTAATAGATGGAGTGACATTTTTAAACTGGTAAATTTCTAGGATTACACCAAAAAGCCTATACATGTTGTGATATTAACTAACTACACTGGTTAGTTAACCCCCGTATAAACCCTTTTGTTTACTCTTATTTTTTGAGTAAGATACCCCTTGAAAACATAAGCCATTCTTTAAACCAAATTTTGTTTCGTTACACCTTTACACCTAGCCTACCCTATTAGATTAAGTCCTTAATCGGTTGCTAGTTGCTTTTGTGTAAAGTATTGTATTTCCTATGTTGAGATGTTAATTTTCTATCTCTGGTATGGTCGGGAAATTGCACAATGTAATTGGGCACGTGTTGAATTTCTATCCATTGTTAGGTCAGGAAATTGCACAATACAATGGGAATGTAAAAGTAGTAGTTCGCTCGTGTATTTTTACTACTTTCATAATTATGATGAAAATAGACTCAAGATTTATCGTAGTCATGAGATGGTGAAATTCTACATATTAGATTTATTTTCAATGTTTGGTTTGTTAAAAAAAATCAAAAAAATCAAAAATCGCAACAAAATGAGGAGAAAGTTTTGAGGATTGTTAGATAGTCGGTTCGTTTAAGCTTAACCGATATTATTATTTGAAGGATCATATTTGTTGATACGTGTTATAAATCAACGATGTAAAGTTATGTATTAAGTGGTAGATATCATCACTATTTGTTGTATAGTATGTATATTATGGATGATTGGGAGTTGACCGTTATGGGAATGCCAACTAAGGGTTGTTTTCATTTATCTTTAATTAAGACGTTTTTTGAGTTTGGTTCATGTCTACTAAACATGAGGTAGTCCATGATTTGTTTTTTTTCATGGGATGGTCGGGAAAGTAACTAGCAACACTGTTTCTTATTTGTTTGGACTTAATCTATTTGTTTTGTTTTTATTAACACCAATTATTTTCCCATACCTAATCCTTAACCTTGGGTCTTACTCGAATAAGGATGCGAGAAATTACATGTGTCTATTCCATCGTTATGGATGTGTATGTATGATTTTGTTTGCCTTGTTGGTTTATTACTTTTGGTGAAAAGATTAGAAGATTCCATACCCTATTTTATTCTTCATCCTAAACTTTGGTTTTACTCGAATGGGGATCTGAGCAATCATGTATGTCTATTCCATCGTTATGGATATGTATATGTGATTTTTTCGGCCTTGTTGGTTAACTACTATTAGTAAAGATTACTAATCCTATTATTTAGCTTATTCGAGTTAAGGATCGAGCAATCATATATATCTATTCCATCGTTACAGATGTGTATGTGTGATTTTGTCACATTTTCAGGAATATTGATATCGATAGAGATTGGAAAGAATAATCAAACCCTAAACCGTAACTAATTTACCTTTTAAAACTTGTTACTCCTTAGCATTAGTGCGAAGATGTGTATCCTTGCCCAGCCTATGATAGAATACTCATCATGACCGAGCAATTGAGCGAATTAGTTACATGTTACCACATAGATTAGTTGAAAGATTTGAGTGTTTTCATATTCCTATTTCGTAAGGTGCTTGGTTGTGTGCTAGTAATCAAACGAAAACTTGCTTAAAGTAAAAATACTAAACTAAGGTTAGGATACATTTTCATAAATTTTCTAAAGTCTACTTGAGGACAAGTAGGATTCAAGTGGGGGAATATTTGATGACATCAAATAAAGTCTATTTTATAGCATCATTTATTCCATCTTTATTGCTCGTTTTACATTATTTATGCATGAATTGGTACTTAATCTGTTATATTAGTTATTTGCAGTAAATATGGAGCAATTGGTGAAGTTTAACAAAAAGGCGCGCATTTTGGAGCTTAAATGAAGAAATCAAGAATCTACTGTTCTGACTACCTATACACCATATCCATCAAGGAAGATACGGCGTATCTGCGCCTGAACTTCACAAGAAACCACGAAGATTTGAAGACAATACGCCTTATCCATGAAGACTCATACACCGTATTCACTAGCGGTTTATGAAAGATTCTGGAAGATATTTATCATGGTCCCCACTCCAAGAAACTCCAATACGCCGTATTGAACTCTTTAATACGGCGTATCGACCTAATTCCATACTCTATAAATGCCAAACCCTAAAAATGAGTTTTAGTGTGCAAGTGAAGCCCTAAACCACCAAAGCGACTAGCAGATGTATAGAGGAGCATAAAAGGTCAGTAAAGAGCCTCAAGATCATAAGAAACTCTTGTAATCTTCACACAACCCAATACGCGTTCGGTTTACGTTTCTTTACTTTAATCATTCATATATGAAACCGTGTATAATTGTACAATGACTATCGGTTGATACCTTTAGGTATCAGCCATATTTATGAAGATTTAATGTTTGGCTTGTCTATCTAGATTGTTCATTACTTGTTTCATGTTAATTATGTTTATCACATAATACTTGTTTATGCTTGATTATGCGTTTAATCTATCATTCAACCATGTGAAAACTAGAGGGGGGGGGGGGTTGAATAGTTTTCCCCAATTAAAATTTTAATTAAAATATCTGGTTGATCATTTTTTAATCTATTGTTGTAAGGATGTAAATAAATTATTAAGTTAGCACGATGAAGAATAATAAAGGATATGTGACAGGGATATTTATAGTGGTTCGGCTACAAGGTCTCCTACCTTGCCCTACTCCACTCCCCGAGTCACCTACTCGAGAGTTCAAATCCACTAGACAACAATTCTCCTTTAACCGACAGAGAAGCCTCATAACGTCGCTTACACCTTTTAATGGTACTAAGCTAAATAACTGATTCTTTATACGGTAGAATCACACCAACACCTTTTTACCCTTTACATAATATCAAGGTATATCTTATGTTCCAACAAGTAGGAACATGATACCTCTACACTACTTGCCCTCTATTAGGTACCAAGTATTACACCATAATCCATAACTATTTTACACAACATTTTTTTATTAAATGATCCTATCACTATATGATATAAATCTTGATTGAATATGATGAATGATGCTTTAAGATCAGTAGGTAGATCTTTGTGACTTGAGAGACTCTTTTATAACGTGAGCTTAGAAGAAAGAAACTATGTGAATGAATGATTAAATAAGTGAGAATGAGCTGGTATTTATAGACTCTAGTTTTACTGTTCACCGGTTCCGCCGATTCTGTTTGAGGAACATAACCGGCTCGTTATCGAATAGAAACGGCGTATAGTAATTAAATCTGAATTTTGATTTACAAGATCTTAAGAGATCATGTGTGATCTTATGAAATAATGTTCAGATTTGGTGAGAAAGATATGTTAACTAAGATGTAACTATGTTAGAAGATTTTAATGTAAAGTGTACATTTTTATTCTAAAAATGTATTTATGTGTTTTGACTGTAAGAGTTATGATATGAAGGATTTTTTGATGAATACACGAGTTAGATAAGCTATTGGTTTAAAACTAATGAATTTCATTTTCTACTTTCGACAAGTTTATGTTTTGTTATTAACAAAACAAAGATAGCTCGTAAAATATAAATAAACGTTTTCATGGTTTATTTGTATTAACAATCTCTCACTTTTTGTTGATGACAAAACATAAAGTTATTGGAAGTAAACAATAAAATTTATAAGTTCATAAATTGGAGCTTTTTACTTCCTTCTCTCCCTTTTTGTCGAAACAAAAAGAGTGTCAAAGAAAAACTAACTTTTGAATGCAATGAAATGAAATGCTATATGTAATAGATCATGGATTCTTAAAAGGAATCAAATGCATGCGTGTAATGATCCAAGAACCCAAACGAATGCTTCCTTATAAAGACACTTTTTTAGATAGGATCGTCAATGTTTCCTAATAATGAGAAAGAGACCTACATGAAAAGGTGTTAGTAGTGATGCATGTATAATGTAAGAATGCTATATGAAGGATGGTCTGATAATTATCGGAATGAATATTGACTCATGGAGAATCTATTAAAAGCTCCCCCTTGATGAGTGCGCCCCCTAAATGGGATCGCCAAGTGTTTGAAATGATGTTAGATTTTAGAAGGGACAATATGCTCCCCCTAAGATGATGAAAACCTGTAAAATTATAGAGATTCTAGAAATGCAAATAGTTTAATGAAATGAAATGACTTGGGTAGATTCTGGAAGGCCAGTTCCGGTGGCTCTATTCACAGAACAGAATCGGCTTCACAGCCGAACCGAACCGGCTGACATGCACTTACAAAGTTAGCACAAATAAAGCTTTGGCGGGAAGCACTTAAGTTTATAAATATTTATCAGATGAGGACAATGAGGAAGTCACTTTAGCTACCAAATGACTCAATCAATAATTCATGCCCAATTATTCAATCAAGAATTCACAACTAAACATAGAGTCAATTACGTGATAAACAAAAGATCAAAATTAAATTAAAGCATAACTTAACGTTTTAGATATAAATCATGAAGTAAAACGACTTGACCTAAGTCAACTAAAACTAAAATCATGATTTAGTGATCTAATTTCCTAACGCGTCTAAAACTTAAAGCCACTTGATCTCGTTCATCATTATCTTATGGAAGTTGGTTTGAGAGATGGTTCAAGCGGTCGAGGATGTGGTTCAACATGAACCTCAATTCATCTTGTAAATTGTTGATAATGGATTCAGTTCTTTGGCAATGAGGGCATGTGTGAACTTGAGGTCTATGAGGGTTCTTAATCCAAAGAGATTGATCAAGATGGACGAGGGTGCTTGATGAAGGAAGTAATGATCTAAAGGGTGGTATTTGAGTTGAGGTAGTGGTGAGATAGAATAGTGGTGGCATTTGTAAGTTGGTGGTGGAAGTAGGAGGGATGAGGCTTTCTTACACATGTTGTGTGTTTTGGATGGCTTCTTGGATGCTTCGTTTAAGAGTGTGAAGTTGGTTAAGTTCTTGGTGTATTTGGTATCTAGTCATGGATGGCTTGGGTTGAGCACTTAACCTACTCCTAGAGAGGTTGATAGGTTGGAAGGATGGTTCAAAGTCCATTGGTGATGGTTGAGGGAGTGTTTGGGATAAGAGTTGGGAGATGACTTGTGGCAATAGATTTGTAGTTCTTGGTGGTTTTTCATTTAAAGAGGATAGATAGGGATGAGGCTCTAATGGTGAACTTGGTGGAGTAGAGAAGGTAAAGCTCTAAGTGCCAATGGTGAGGTGAGTGGTTCTAGAGTAAGGGTTGTTTGGATGGTGGTTGATGGTGGAAATGTAAGAGCAAGGCTAGTGTCTAAAGTGGTTGCAAAGGTTGTGTTGTTGTTGAGAGGTTGAGAAGCATTAGTGAGGTAGTTTTGGATGGGTGAGCTTTCATTGGAAGAGATGTTAATGAAATCGGTTCGGGGCATTTTCTTTAGAGGATTTTGGGTTGAAGAGTTAGCACTTGATGCCATGGAGTATGATGATCAAGATAAATGGAATGAAGAAGATGATTTACAGGTTTTAGTGTGTGAGGATGATGAACAAAGATCCCTAAATTTATATTAAAAGGCCATGCAAATTATTAAATGCTTAAACCACTAGATTTTCCCTAAACACAATCATTAGGATGATTTTTAGGTCAAACAAGAAAGGTTCAGCTTATGGATTAGATTAAGGCAACTACAACTAACATATTTATGAGCTTAGTTTAAAATTCTAACACCTAAAAACAACGAAAAACCTTCTGTAGAATTGGCATTGCCGGTTCCTTTGGTTCCAATAGAACTGGCTTGCTGCAAATGGAACCGGCTGTACCAGCAAGACTTCACTAATTTTCTTATTTTCTACTAGTGACCTTAATGTAAGATTATTCCTGCTTTTTTCCCTTTTATTAGTAGACATAATGTATGCACTATATGATCTTAGGGCATATGAGGAGATCATAATGTTTTAAACTTAGAATAATCTATTAACCCAAACATCCCTTAATGTAGAGGGAAAGGCATGAGAACTATAGAAAGTCCAAATACAAGATTTTTCAAACCTTATCCAACTCAAGGAGAATTCAAATAGTCCTAACCAGCTAATGTGGTTTAATTTGAAAATTGATTTAAAGAGACATCATTCATACAATAATTAGTCTTGAAGCTACAAAACAAGATAAAATTGAGAAATATGAGAAACAACCAACCTAGCCATCTTGGTTATCTAACACATCTTCATGATCCTCCAAGAGAGAATGAGAATATCAGTCTTCATCATCAGAATTAGAGGGATAGGAGTAGAGATGATTGGTATAGTCCAACGGCAACAATGTGTGAGGAAGAGGAAAGTATTTAGGTTTGACGAGTTTAGGCTTTATTAGGGTGAGGTGGTTGAAGAGACGAGTAAGAAACATTCCATATGGTAAGGGACATTCGAAGGAATTTTTAATGAGAGTGATTCTTTTTGCCAAAAAGTAGGTGAAGTTGTATGGCCTACAATTTAAGATACAATATATCATGTGACATGAAGAAGCTAAGACATATTGGGAATTTGTTTGATCTCCTATGGCATTATTTTCTATAACTTCATTCCAAAATCTAAAGTCTCTTCGAAGTTCATTCTTGCGGATTCTGAGGGGATCCTTAGTCATTCCACTAATGGTGATATCACTAATAATTTTATCTGGTGTAGGAATGAGACTTTAATAGGGATAGACTTCTTCAGGAAATCTATTTAAGGATTCGAGAGAGAATTTGGTAGAATATGCGTAATCTCCTTGTAACGGGGTTTAAAGAATGTGAGCGAGCAATTTGAGTGGGAGGATAAATTGTTGATTTAGGCTCCAAAAGCAAAAGCAAATATTTCTTTCCTCGTCTCTTAAGATTTCGGCCAAGGAGAATAGTTTGAACAAGAATCTAGGATGAATATCCTCGTCAATATCGTATAGTCATTGAAGACGAATATCGGAAAATTTTGATTTAAGGTTGGAATGTTGAGTGAATTCTGGATGCATTATACGCCCTTCATGAATGGATCAATTCTCTAAATCATGAATGATAGGTTTTAGGTGCACTAGGATATATTTTTCTTTTGAGATCTTAAGAATGTATAATTTAGTGAGTTCCAGTTCTTCTCGTGACATAGTGGCACCTAGCAAATAGAATAAGCGAGAATTTTTAATGAGAGTTTCGAACTTGGTTTTACACATCTTTTAGTTATGAGAATGTAAAAAAACGTTTTTTGCTTAATTTTTTTTAAAGATTAATTAAGGGAAGATAACACCTAGAATCATTTGAAGAAGGAATTCGATCAGAGATCACAAGACCCCTTAAATTGATTTTAGTTGTTCAACATAAAAGAAATTGATATATAAATTGAAGACTTACAAGCAACGATTCGTAAGACGCAAGGATGAATTTGACAGGGTAATTTGGTTTTTGATCTAGGTTTTTGAGTGCTGAGTTTATGGATTCGAGTATGAAGGGGACGTGAGAAGGTGAGTTCGGGTTAGAAGGGATGGTCACTGGTTTTATCAGGTCGCCGGTTCTGTTGGGCATAGAGAATCGGTTTTGTAGGACAACGGAGCCGGCAAATTTTATGTATATATATATATATATATACATATATATACATATACATATACATATACATATACATATATATACATATACATATACATATACATACATATACATATACATATACATACATATACATATA